>JASGAT010352686.1:0-10659 GCA_030220025.1 Chelon auratus | reverse complement strand
CCACCTACCCACCCGCACAATAACAAATTGATTACCTTCCAGTGATATTGATGGTTTTAAACCCTTTAAAATGCAATATCTTTTTTTATACAGTTGTTGCATTAAATAGGTTTTTAAAGTATTGAAATATATAGTAGAATACTTCCTACTGAAAGACAGGACATCCACAAAAACTTCTTCTATCCCATCAGAACTGAACCCATCTTCCACACGTTTCGGCTAAGCCGTATATCTTATTGTTGCAGGTAACTCGGGAATTAGCAGGAATTTAGATTCTGGATTCAAAAGGATAACCCTGTGCTCTGCTCTGCTGCTGGCATTTAAATCCTCCTCATTCAATAACGGCTTTGTGAGGAAACCAAAGTACAACAGTGATTTCTCTTGTGTATATTGTATATCTGCTTTAAATGCCACAGCTTGTTGTGCTAGGTAAGACCTGAACCTCCCCCCCGCAGTGCAAATCAAACACAACAGGCAGGTCAGCTGGAAAAAGGCTTTGCTGTAAAAAAATAATGAGATAAAAGGATTTGTTGTTGTTTGTTTTACTGGTTTCATTTTATGAAAACCTCAACAAGACCCGTGTGTAACCACATATTAGTCACACAGTGCTTAGTCACTGACTGTGAGAAGAAAATCTAAAGCCTCAGGTGTGTTTCAGAAGCCACTTCTATTTTTCCAGCCTATGTAATTATTAGCTAAGGTGGCAGAGAAACTGATTTAATGATTTAAATGATTAGGTTCCAGTCCACATATTATTTTATTTAACTGTAATGATAATGTGCTACAGCAACCAATCGAATTGAGCCCTACACATCCTCAGTGTGTACTGTATCAAGAAGGACAGGGTGCCTCTGTTTGAACAGCACGTTGACGGCGCCTGACTCCACATAGCTGTTTCAAAAAATGGTCTAAGAGGTGGAGAATGAGTGGGACAAACAGGAGATGCAGAGGGAGACATGTGAGGGCACTCACCTGTCACTCAAAGTGGTCCTGCCCTTATTTACGTATAACTGTAAGCCCTGATACAAGGTAAACAGGTCAGTTATATAAGAAATTATCTCCTGTAAAGTTGTCGTGAATGGAGAAACAGTTTGTTCTACCAGGCTGTTATTTAAAGTAGTAAATTGAATCACATTTGGAGCCAGCCTCAAGTGGTCATTTGAGGAACTGCAGTTGTTGTTACCTTCGCATTAGCTTCAGCTTAACTCTGGAGGTTGCCGCTTGGTGTGAAGTCATTAAACCACCTTTTTTTATTGAATTTAGGGCTGTCAAAATTAACTTATAGAATGACGTCCTATTTAGCATCTTCCATCTTTATCGGTTGGTTCTGCTGCCCGTCACTACTGGATCAACTTCGCATTTGCGCATGCGCGACAGTAACTGTACTTGGACAAACTGCCCCAAATGCGTTGCCAGAGACGAGTAATTCTGCAACTGCAGATGGGTTAATTGTGTTAAAATTTTGAATCAGATCAATCATGATGATGGATTAATCCACGTTAACATGTTAATTTTGACAGCCCTAATTGAATTATCAGGTTTTGAAACATTATCTGGTCCCCCAGAGTAGGAGTAAAGGGTTCTGGTTCTGAAGATTTCTTATAACCTCCTAGAGTTTACTTTATTCTGCTAGTTCTTACTTAGTTTAAATTTTACTGTAACTTTCCACCCAAACAGAACAGTGGTGCCTGTGAAAACACAGTTGACCGTGACTTCTGTCAGCCTTTATCCGAAGCAGCTGAAAGCTTTTATATTAAACTTTTGTCAAGAATATTTTTGCCTTTAAGACGATTAGAAAAGTTGAGTTTTAATATTCAAGGGAGCAGGTGATTTCACTGATTGGTTAGCACGTAACAGAGGGTCAACTGATCTGTGAAATTTTGTGAGTTTAATCCCTTGGCCGCCTTCTTATTTACACTGATCAGGCATAACATTATGACCACCTTCATAATATTGTGTAGATCTCCATTGTGTCTCTAAAACAGTCGGGACTCATCAGAGAATAGGACATGGGCCTTCTGAGGGTGTCCTGTGGTGTCTGGTAACACCGTGTTGTTAGTGTGTGTGTGTGTGTGTGTGTGTGTGTGTGTGGGAGGGGGGTCTTTGAGGGAAGGGGCCTCTGTGGATCATCCCACAGATACTTGATCAGTTTGGGATCTAGAGAATTTGGAGGCCAGGTCAACACCTTGTGCTGTTCTTCATGTTTTTATTTTGTTGTTCCTAAATGAATGCCAGGTCCAAAAGTTTCCCAGCAGAACACTGAATTTTCACAAGATGGTCAATGTTATTCACTGCTCCTGTCAGTGGTTTTAGTGTTGTGGCTGATCAGAGTAATTTAGTGCATCCTTGTTGTTTTCATTGCCTTGTCTTTTTTAGTCCTGATCCGTGCGGTCAGTGGCATCATTGTCAGTCAACCGGCGCTCCACGGCCTCGACTGAAGCCTGAGTGAAAGTCTGCCGTGCTCTCCAATTCAAACACAAGTGGCAAGAAAATGAGTTTTAGAGAGGAGGACTGATGGCTTGCTAAATGGCTTGTCATTTCGCATCAGCCACCAACAAATGGGCTCGTCTTCTGCTGAATCTTCAATGCCTGTCAAACGCGTGTTGAGATGCGGAGGACGCTGCCGCCTGACAGCCTCCGAGACGCGCTGGCAGTCGCATCCTCTGGGATGTGGGTTGACTGCTGAGCTGGGGGAACGGTGTGAACGGTCAGATATCGAGGAGCGATTATATCACAGCAACGGTCACTTTGCTTCCAAAACAAATGGAGTCAGACTAGAATAGCAGCAAAACACACACACGGAGGATTACGTCAAGCACATTCATTCATCAGAATGAATGTACTCGGAGGTGAATGCAAGACAAATAAGTGGACTTTTATGGAGATCACATGCTATTCATCTACAACAAGGCCCATGATTGATTTCAAGATGGAGATCTGCCATACACAATATTGTTAATGTCTCAGAGAAGGAACATGTTTTAAAGCCATCAACAAAAGAAACATAAGTATGGGAATAAAATGCCTGAGAAAATTTTAATTTAGGCTCAATTTTATTGGTGTTTATAATGCGAAACAAACAATGGTTCAATAAAAATGTCATGCATTGCTTTGAAAGTAAGTAAATAAAATATATAAATCAATGGAAAATGGATGAAGGTCAGTCTTTAAAGGGGAACTACTGTTTTTTTTTTTTACAACCTGGACCTTATTTCTGGCATAAAATACGATCTATAAATTGATGGAAAATGGATGAAGGTATGACCAGTCAGTCTTTAAAGAGGAACTACTGTTTATTTTTTTTACAACCTGGACATTATTTCTGGCATAACTTACGATCGTTTACTCACCCATATAACTTTGGTTTGGTAATTTGTATTCCTTCGGGAGATATTTAGATCTGTGTATATCCATATAGTGGGAGTGACTGGGGCACCGAAATGTAGCCTCTAAATAATGCATTATTTGCCGCGAAACTTGTTAATTTCACCAATATTTTGTTGTTATTTTCTGCTATGGTTCATCCACAACCTCAGAATTGGAAAAAAATTCAGCCATGTTGCAAAAAAATAGCAGTAGCAAATTGCAGGTAAACAAGCCGACTGTCGCAGGTGCATGCGGCGTTCAGAGATGACATCATCCTGGATGATGATAACAGGTAACTCCGGACTCAAAGGGGAATAGCACTAGCATATCATAACAAAATATTGGTGAAATGAACAAATTTCGCAGCAGATAATGCGTTATTTAGAGGCTGCGTTTTGGTGCCCCAGTCACTCCCACTATATGGATATACGCGGATCTAACTACTGTATCTCCCGAAGGACTACAAATTAAACAAAAGTTATGGATGAGTAAACAATTATATTTTATGCCAGAAATAAGGTTGTCCAGGTTGTAAAAAAAAAACAGTAGGTTGTAAAAAACAGAAGTTCCCCTTTAAGCAACTGATTGATTATAATCCATCTCAGTTTAAGTCAAAGGTAAAGTCAAAAGTTTTAAATTCAAAATTGCCCATGACTGTTGTTGTCTTACCCTCTACCAGCCAACACTTCCTCACATCTGTGCATCAAACACAGATTTGCTTGGACTTAATTCATACTAGCTGTTGACTAATACGTGGTCAAAGTGGCGACGGCGACTAGTCGACGACATCACTGGGATAAAAAAATAAGATACGGTATATCTCCGAAGCATTTGAAGGTCTCATAACTTAGGGCAAAGAAATTCACAATTGACTGCTGTCCAGAGATTCCTCTGCTAGCGTTAGCGAATGCCTTTTCAGATGAGTGTGTATTGCAGTAGTACTTTGATTGTATTTCATTACTGACATGTCACGGTAGTATGGGCTTCATCTTTAGTGAAGTATTTCCACACACTTGATGAACTGCTGCTAGTTTGCTTCAACGACCCACCGGGCTCCTCACCTGTCCTTTCGGAGGTGTCCGTGTTGTTATTGTCACGTGATAGGCGACTAGTCGACTTCCTGCTTAAAGCGTCACGGCGCAGCAGTGAAGTCAACTGCTCGGTACAACCCCTGACTCATACTGGATTCCATCCCTCTTGTTTTTCTCTCCAGGTGAATCTCGGGAGCCATCAGTACCTGTTCACAGTCGACGTGGACCCGTCTCAAATGCCGTGCCTCTGCCTCCGACACGACGTGGACGCTCTGGTATGGCAGCCTCGTCCCGACCAACCCGGGAACATGTGGGAGCACGTCGCCACGTTTAACGCCTTGGGTGAGAGCTCAAACTGAAACGGCTTCAATCAAAGAAATCTTAAAAGTTTCACTCTTCTGTTTGTATCAAACATCGGAACATGTCGGTGGCAGACAGACCGGTGTGATTGTTGATCTCTTGGGATTTTCACTTCAAGAGTCTCAAGTTTACTCAGGGTGACAAGAAGAAAAAATAAATAAAACATCCAATGAGAGGTGGTTTTGCAGACAGAAATGTTTTGTTGATGACAGAGATTAGAGGAAAATAGTCAGGCTGATAGAAAGGCTGCGATAACTTAGATGAAAACTCTTTGCGACTGTGGTGAGCAGAAATGTTGAGGTAGATGGGCCATAACAGCAGAAGATTATGGTAGTGTTTGCAGCCAAGAACTGAATTCAGCCATGGTTTTACTTCAATATCCCATCTACCTATTACTGCTGACCTTGTGCATCAATAGATGGCCGCTTCTAGCACGTCACAAAGCAAGTGTCGTCTCAAACAGGTTCCCCCTGACAATTAGGTATCCGGCCTCCCGCCCGTCACTGGATCTGGATCAGATAGAACATATTTGGGACGCGGTGGAACCGGAGATTGGCTGCGTGAGCGAGCATCTGACAAAACTGCAGAAATGATGAATCATGTCAACATGGAGCAGAATCTCAGAGGAGCGTTTCCAGTATCTTGTGAAATCCGTGACACCGACAACTGAGGTTGTTTAGGGACAGAGGGAGGCCTGACCCAGTATTAGCGAGGTGTTCGACCTGGCATTCATTGGTGTGGATGTTACTTAGACATGTAGCACCCACCTAGACCAGACCAGTGACCCCCACCCCATAGCAATTACACTCTTTGATGGCAGCAGACATCCCCAGCAGGATGCAGCCTGACACAGGAACACACACAAATGATTTAAGAACAACTAAAAAAAAAAAACATGAAGAACTGCACAAGGTGTTGACCTGGCCTATAAATTCACTAGATCCCAAACTGATCAAGTACCTGTGGGATGTTCCAATAGACTGTGTATATAAATATGGACAATGCACGGCCAAACTGACGCTATTTTCACGAGTATACGGGCGGCACCATCTTGCAACTTTGGAGCCAGAGTCTAGGCAGTACGATCCGAGAGCGGGCCACGTAGAGCCACAATATAGATGACCCGCCCACACTTCAGACCACAGACTAACTCGTGTTTTTGTTTAATTAATACTGTACTCTGCTTTTAGTGTTTTAGTTTGGCCCATCCACTGAAATGGAGGAGGTGGAGCTTATGACCTATACTGCAGCCAGACACCAGGGGGAGCTCTGCTTGGTTTTGGCTTCACTTTTAAGGAGTAGTTCTACCCTCCATATTTATATACAGTCTATGGATGATCCACAGAGGCCCCTCCCCTCAACCCATAGGACCGAAAGCCCCCTCCAGTAACGATTGTTCTGGAGGCACAAGGGAGACCTACACAATATTAGAAAGGTGGTCATAATGTTATCTGATCGGTGTTTATAGTATGGCGTCAGTAAGGATCCAAACTGACCAAGAAGCCCGAGCTCGAACATGTAATGTGGCGAAAGGCGTGAAAAAAAAAAAAAATCTCTTTTAACAGCAAGAAACTGTGAGCAGCTCATATGGGGCGACCCATCTGGTTGAGACAGAAGGGGAGAAGAGGGCGAGGGTGGATAGAGATAGGGACATGGAAGGTACTTTTTTTTTTTTTAAATAAAGGATTTTAAGCACACTATGTTTCTCACCTTATGCCAGCAAGAAACTGTGAAAAATGTTTGGCGTTCCTCTTTAGACGCGTGAATTATTGGTCAGTCTATGGGGGAAACAGTTGCGTCTCGGTGGAAGTCGATCTTTATGTCTATTGTTGATGAATCATGCCGTCTTAAGCTGAATTATTCATTCTTAAACTGTGTTTACATCCGCCGTCATGCTGCCGCTGTGCCTCCAGACGCTTTCAATGGCTGCAGTAAAATAAAGAATAAAAACATGCGAACAGTGAACAAACATCAGCATTAACGGAGCGATCCCCTGCTCTGCGTGTAAACAATTGAAATAGTTCTGGAGAATAAATCTTAGATCATATGCGAGTCACCTATTTCCCCTGCCGCATCTCTTTCAGTCTCTTACTTTATTTCATTTATCTCCTCATATCTGTCTTCTCAGCGGCGGCATCTGGAGCAAGTTTCATTTCAATTTTCCGCTCTGAGAGCGGTGACATCTTCATTTGTCTCCGGTTAACGTGGCAGAGTTTTACCAGTCTGCCCGTTTCTGTTTGGAATATATCATCCAATTTGAGAGACGGATCCCTGGCGATATTTTTTTGTTTTTGTTTTTTTTTACAGAAACTACTCCAATGAATCAAGACGAGGCTGGCGAGAAAATGAACTCAAAGTGAGAAATGAGAATTTTGAGCATCAAAGGCAACCTTGTTAAGATTCACAAGAAATCACTGAGCCAAAGGAAGTTAGTGTTGAATGGATGTTTCAGCATCTCATAGAGCAAATAAATCTGCACCGAAGAAACAAATAAATAAAATCAGAGTCGACAATGATCTTTTGTTTTTGAAACACCTTGCTGTCGGATGGGAAATCTCAACGTCTGAAAGTTCAGGTCATCTGGCCCATCTACACACCAAAGCCAAGCGCTGGGAGCTCAAGGACGCCTCGGCATGTGGTCCAAGCGCCGAGGATTAGTGATGTGTCATACGCAAAAGAGCCAGCTCTAAGAGCCGAATCAGAAGATCCGATTTCCATAGAGTAAAAGCCGGTTCCCCACTATTTATTTATTTTTTCCTTTTGCTCGTTCACCTCTGCTCGTGTCAGGACGGGGTAGAACTTTGTTTTGATGGGCACGTCATGTGGCCAATCACATGTGGTGACTTAAACTCATGCCATTATGTGGAAGCAGAGAGGAAGACAGATGCTGTGGCTGACTGAGTTACAGCAGATGTAAACGAAGCAGCATCCGGCTGAAATTTAAAGACGCTGGCGAAAGCAGAGCAGAGTGTCTTCACTGCAAAATGAAAATAATATTAGGAGCAGGTTCCACCACAAAACTGCACATTTATAACCTTTTTTTACTGAGTTTGGTTTTGTTTTTGCTTGTGCGGATTTGATTGCAGCATTTCGTTCATTTTGTTTGTACAATTAAAGTTTGATTGAAATATTAAACAAAAGTAAGGGGGCTTTTGTAACAGAATACCTGCTCAAAATGAGACAATCATCAGGCTGCTCATAGAAAACATTGAATGCAAAAGGGCCTATCGACACACAAACCATATGTATTTGTTGTGTTGGGCTAAAATGTTAGGCTATAAACGATACGAAATAAAGAGACATTTGGGAGCCGAAAGAGCCGGCTCTTTTTTGGGAGCTGTGGCAAAAGAGTCGCCTCTCAGAAAAGAGAAGAACTGCCCGTCACTAGCGGGGATCCAACCGCTAACCCTCTGGTTCATGGATGTCGTGGATGTTCATGGACACTCAGCTATTTAAACTGGCGGCACAGTGAATAGGACCTGTGCCTCTTTTATGCAAGGACCTTCCTCAATGGTCTGACGTTGGTGGAGTTCGGTGAGGCTCCGAAGAGGTTCTGGCAAACCGCCCTTATGACCTATACTGCAGCCACCCACCAGGGGGAGCTCTACTTGCTTTGTTCCGCAGTCCATCTTTATATACAGTCTATGGATTTTACTTGCTGTGATTCCCTGTGTAGTTCCTTGTTTTTTGATAGTTTGTCGCTGCTTCTCCATGGTAATTTTTCACTGCTTTTCTCCTCATGTGCCTGAGGCGAGAGAAAGCATCCTGTTGGTATCTCTTCTGCTTTGAGTAGAGATGCCTGAGGTGTGAGGCCTGGTGCAGGAAATTTATGCAAACCTGTTGCACACTTGGCTCAGTCGGTTCGTTATATGGAGCAGTGGTGACCTGCAGGGTACAATCCAGTTTCAGGTGTGACACAGGAGCACTTGATATGCCAGCTAGGCGTTGGTACCTGTAATGTATTATCTATTCACTAACCTACTCTACTCTCTTTTTTCTTTTAGTATCTATGGTTTGTAATCATGTGTGTACATGCAGAACAGAGTGTTACATTATGTGTTCTTTATACCTTTAAAGTTAGTGGGTTTAACGTGTCTTTTTGAGGCTGTCAGGTCTAAAATTATTTTAGAAGGTCAATTTAACCTACTGAAGACTGAATCTGCTGTCAAACAGTGAAGAATTACAGCTGCTACAGATGTTGGTGAGCTCACAAAGACTCTCAGAGAGAATAGTTTTGACCGTTTTCATGAGCTCAACAGCCTCCATACTGGAGTGATCATCACCTCTACCTGTGTTATGACTCCATGTAATAATAACTGTTTCATTGCCTCCTCTTAGTGAAACGGTAAATGTCACAGATCGTCCCTGTGTCTCTGATGTGTGCCTCTGTTTCCACAGGTTACGTCCAGGCGTCCAAGCGGGACAAGAAGTTTGCCACCTGCGCTCCTAACTTCTCCTACGCCTCGCTGTGCGAGTGCCTCCGCCGCGCGTTCATTTACCGGCAGCCGTCGCCGGTGGAGACCGTCCTCTTCAACAGGAAGCAGGGCCGTCAGGTAGGACAGGTTGCCAAGCAACAGGTGGCAAGCTTGGACTCGGATAAACCGATCCTGGGCTTCAGAGCGACCAATGAGAGACTGTACATCCTGACCTCCAGCAATCTCTTTGTTCTAAAGGTCAATAATAATTAGATTTGGGACTTTGTTAGTTCTCTCTAAGAGCGACGTCATTCCAAACTGAAGATCTGCTAAAACTGACGACCTTCTGTAGTGTTTCACTTGTCGAAACCCTCCTCATGTTTCTCTAAAACGTCTATATGATCAAGAAGTGAAGAACGAATGAATGTTAAGAAAGACTGATTCTGAAAATAAATGTTTCCTGGAATCGATTTTATTTTCTCACTAAATTCATTCCAAAGACGTAAACGTTTAACAACAGCCTGTATTGTTATAAATATGCATTTCCCACCTGAAGAACCTCACACATATTCCCCGCGTTATTACCGACACACTACACTCAAAGCATAAATTAAACCGTATGTAACCGTATCTTTATGAATAACTCATTAACTGATGTCCGGGCGGTGGAGTCGGACGGTCAGCGGGGAGGTGGACACTCAGGGATTCCCTCTCCGTGGCTCGTTTTACAATCATCTCCGTGGAAATGTGAAACAGGCTCATTTCCATAAATTTCCATAAACAGGTTGCACACATCACGCTGGCTTCTGTCTCATCAGCCTCAGAGTCTTGGAGGGTCTAAAAATCTGAGACGGAGAATTCAATCATATATCTTTTGCTTTTTTTTTTTTCCTTTACTGCTGAGGAACATTTGAGTATGTAAGACACCTGAGACGGATAATGAAGTTCACTTGTTGACTTTCAATCCCAGGATACACAGAAGGCCTGTATCTTGCCAGTAAACAAGTATTTCTTCCTCTGTTGCCCAGCAGTGACATTTTTCTTTTTCCATTTCAAGAAGCCTCCTCAGAGGAGACACTAATGGACTTTATCTGTAAAAGGAAAAAGGGACGGATCGCTTCTTTGATTGTAACAGAAGAAAAAACACACAGAGAGAGAGAGAGAGAGAGAGAGAGAGAGAGAGACAAGACTCTGGGATTAAATCCAGAAAAGACAAGAACTTTAAACACAATGTTTGCCGTCCGGAGAAACTCGCAGATACTCGGAAATCACAGGTTTTCGCACCAATTTATTAATGAAGCTTGAAATTGACAGTGTTCGAAATAACACAGTCTCACGGTTCTCCTCATCGGAACGGCCAATTTCGCGAAGACTATCAGCAATTTGTGTCCCCGTCTCCCCAGAGTCCCGCCGCTTTCATTTCTCTTTGCTCTGCTAAGCCCCTCAATGGGCTGCGGCCCTTCTTCTTTTCTTTCTTTTTACCGAGG
>JASGAT010352679.1:0-11260 GCA_030220025.1 Chelon auratus | reverse complement strand
ATTTTGAGGACTTTCCAAACGGACTGGTATAAATTTTGTGCGCGCTATAATCCGCTGGTGTCAGTAATGTAGCTACGTTTCTGATAGCGGCATTTGACTGACTTTGCAGTGGTTTTAATATTGACTTCTACATAATATATATTTTTGTATGCGATTTAAGCTCTGACTGATTCTGCCTACCCAGCCATGGACCTCACTGCACGTTACTGGTGTTTAAGAAAGCTAACAAACATCTGTAACCAGCCTTTACCAGGAGTCTGAGGAGAAATAACTTCAGCAGACTCTTCTTGTCTGTTGACTTGTTGATCCAGTCTGAATTAACCAATGACAGCGCACACATACATGAGATATTTACTTAAAGAAAAACTCGACAAGAAACTAGAAAACAAAACAGTTTAACTGGACAAAGTGTCAGTGGAAGAAAAATCCCAAAGATGGAACATTATAATGAAATTAAGAAGATTTTATTTAAAATTCTGTGTTTCACTCTTTTATATTATATTTCATAGACATGTTTAATGGATGAATTTTAGTTTGATTCTTTTTTTAAATTATTATGACAAAAATGTCTGATAAAGCTAAAAAAATGTAATAAATGAATGAATGAAGAGTTTTATTTACTTCAGAATGAAAACAGAAAAATGAAAGGGGACAAACTAAAAAATATTATAAATCTGCAAAAGACCTAGAAGATTCCAGTTTCATAATCAAATGTTACTATTTTAACTATTAAGCTTAATTATTGACCTTCAAGGTGGTTGGAGAAGAAGGTCGCAGGTATTTTATTATATACTACTCAATTTATACTAGATTTTTACGTATATGTTGTTTTTATTTTTATTTTACAAAATTTGTACTTATATCTTATTTTTGTCTTAATTTTATTGTTTTCTTACTTGTATTTTATTTTATTTTACTAGATTTGTACTTATATATTATTTTAGTTTAGTTTTTCTATTTTCTTACTTGTATTTTATTTTACTAAAATTTTACTTATATTTTATTTTTATTTTAATTTTACTTTTTCACTTATACTTTATTTTTATTTTATTTTACTAGGTTTTTACTTATATGTTACATTTTATTTTATTTTACTAGACTTTTACTTATATTTTATTTTTATGTAATTAGAGTTTTATTTTATTTCATTTTCTTTTCTTTTGTGCTACAGAGTTACTGTGACCAAACTATTTCACTGCTGTGTGAACGATGCAGAGGAAGAATTCTCCCGTGAGCGACCGGTAAAGGAAACAATCAAAGATATAAAATATTAAGATAGAAGGGAAAAAAAAGTGCAGCAGAAACTCTGTGACGTCGTCTGTCGGTTCCTGAAGCTACATGATGGTGTGTGTTTGGATGTGTATATCCATCTATATGTCTATAGACCTATGGATCGACAGATATCTGGGCTGCCTGGGCGCTGTGTTACCTGTATATGCAGACAGTACAGGTAAACCTGTGAGTGTACGTGTGTCAGGTGTTGAGTTTCCTCTGAACTGAACTTGATGCTGTAACTCAGTCTAGTGAATCAGCTAATGAGCCTGTCGGACATGTAATTAGCTTTAGAGACATGTAATGATGCCTGCAACCCTCCACCTGACACTTCATCAGTGTGTGTGTGTGTGTGTGTCAGGACCATTGTGAGTGTTTAAGGTAATAGGCAGGGACTACACACTGACTCATCCCTCGGTTTTGTGTCTTTATCCAGATATTCTTAATGAAGCAGACAGTTCAGCCGGTTAATGTCCTAATAATGAGGATTATTCACGCAGTAACTTGTAAGTTCTTGTCTTGTCTGCAGTTTAATCTTGTGTAAAAACAAAGCAACACTTTTGTTCACATAAAAGTCTGTCAGCATGTCTCCTCCAATATTCACCATTCTGACCAGTCTCTGTAATATATTTATCTCGTAAGTTGAAAACATGAAAACATCACAAAAGTTTATTAAATGTTTCATTCGACAAACAGAAGAAAATATGAATCAAACCATGAAAGTCTCATTACATATTCCACTGATTGATTAGTAGGTGTTCATTCTCACGTTAAGGGTCAGGGGTTGTATAGAAAAGCCACTGAAATATGAAATTAATGTAAAGTTTGATAAATAAGATTTTTGAACTTTTAGTGGCTAAAAATATTTCTCAGATTTCACCTTATTTATGATTCTTAAAATTTATTCAAAAGGCTTCAAACTAATTTGAGTTTATGTTTATTTCACATGTGTAAATAACTTAACTCCCATACAGTCTATATCACATCATATAACATATAAAATGTGTTGCATTACATTTGAAAATAGAGTTTTAACCGAGATGTCATGCAGCTGAAAATTAACTTTTGAATGTGACAAAAAGCAAAATGTATAAATCCAATTCATTTTTCAGAAAAGAAGGAATATTACCATTTAGACGTCTCAAACGTTTAGCGTACACATGCATGTTTACATACGTAGCCCGCTTACTGTGTTATTTATCGTGTGTGTGTGCATTGTCTTGTGGATGCAGCGGCCTCTCTGTCTGACCTTTATGACCTGAGCTGGATTAAGCAGCTAATATGTCTGTGGAATGATTCTACAGGTCTAATCATAGCACAGGTAAAGTGTCTGTTACTGGACACACACACACACACACACACACACACACCCACACACACACACACACACACACACACTTACACACACGTTGTTTGTATTTCTATCCTTGAGAGACCCTTGAATGTTTCCCTGGCCCTTTACTGTAACGTTAACCATCACATTGAAGCTCTTAACTGCAGCCTTTTCCCAAAGTGAAGTCTGAAATGTCCTCAAAAAAAGAGAGTCCTTATTCTCCAATGTCTACGCCTCATAATGGTCCTCACAACGATAGAAACACACACACACACATAGGTTTAAATGAAGTCTTGACAGGAACCAGCGCGGGATGGTTTGACGCTGTGCAGAGGGCCGGGCTTAATGCACACACTCGTACAAGCGTGCCTTTCTGAATTGCGAGGACGCTAATCAACTTAATTTATTGTCTTTAACAACAGCGACCACTTATCAAGAAATAGACTAGACTGTACCCTGTTAACAAAACACAAGTCTTTATCCTAAAATGTTCAAGTTTTGACTTGAGAGAGACGAGGTGTCCAAATAATGTGACTGTAAACGTATTCACAGTCCCCACAACTGTGTTGCACAAACACACACAGATACACACATGTCCTCTACTTTATTTTTTTTGCCCACACCCTGAAATAGTCCACACACACACACACACACACACACACCTCAGCAATGTGGTGGTGATCGCGTCATGTACAGGCCTGTCCTCGCCGTTCTGTTACAGGCCTGTTTGTGTGTTGGGCAACGGATCAGAGAGGACTGGGAACATGACAACGTTCTGTCTCGCTGCATCTGAGCGGCAGCAGGAATGTCGGGAAGCGTCAGCCGCGTCCTGACGTCCTGTGATGTGGCGGTATGTTAGCGCCCGGAGTCACATTTCGTTCTGTATGCTGTGGAAAACTGTATCACTGCTGTGTGACCGTGTGGTGCTCGTCAATCTGCAGGATGAAAGTAGCCCAAACAAAAACAGGACAAAAATGTAAAACTGTTAAAAAAAACCTCGTGTTTCTGTTTCACTGCAGAGGTCTGAGGGCGATCAGGGCGTCTGATGACGACTTTGTGAAGTCTACCGCTGTCAAAGAGTTCACTGGTTATGTTATGCCTGCCAAGCTTCTTTAGAAACAATATGAAAATAAATATCGTTAGCACATTTTGTATTCTCACTGATGTGCTTGTTAAACATCATCAGGTACATGTGACCATCCTAGGTTCTGGTTAACCCAATGCAAAGACATCTAAACTAGAGTAATTTGTCATAGAGCAGGTAGAAGAAGGCCCCTGGGGGGTTGTGGAGTCGACGTACTGCAGGGCTTAAAGCTTAAATTAAAGTCGTGCATCACTTCAGCGCAGAAATGCATTTCTTTGTTCCCGTGTCTTGGCGCTTGGACAAACACAAAACGTTCTCCTTTTTTCAGCCTCCTCCACACCATCTACCCAGAAGTCTTCTCTATGTTCTGCTCTGCAGTGATTTGAGTCAAAGTAAGTGTGGAACCAGATCTATTAACTCAGTTACGCTCAGCTGAGGAGTTGCAGCCTGGCGTTTTAGTGGTGTAACAACAAAACAATGTCAACACAACAGCCAACAGAAAGAAATGTTCTTCACTGCATATAGGCTCAGTGTAGACCGACTGGTTTCAGGGAAATAAACCGAGCGTTAGGGGGTAACATGTGCCATACAGATAGACATGTCTCATTTCTTACAACAGGGCCTTTAACAGTGGCTTTTATTTGACATTTAATTTGCTAGAAAGGACGTCTCAATTCTCTCAGACACAGAGCAGAACGGCTGGAGGGCTTATGTCCACCTGGTAGCGTGGGATGCCGTGGATTTGTAGCAAAATCGGCGATTGCCCTTCTGAGCGAGCTGGGCATACGGGGAAAAAGCCAGAGGACTGCGGTATGTAACACGTCTCGGGCAGCAGAGAGAGTGAGCGAGTGGCTGTGGACAAATAGGAAGCATGCTAGCTGGGGAGCTAGCTAAAGGTAAGGGTGGCTGCGTGATTTTAGTGTGTTTACAGATCATTATAGATGTGGTCGATTGGTTCGTGGTTCAGTCCGCATCAGCGGGGCGAACCACGGTAGATTTGTTTGTGTCGTGATTCATAAAAGGACTAGGCTAATTATTGAAATATTAGTTGTTGTCTAATATTAATAGTGAGAAAATAGGGGGTTGTGCAGTGGCAGCGTGGAGGGGGTGACTCCAGGACGCTGGAAGTCACTGTTAATCCTTCTTGAGGTGTCGTGGGCCTAACTTAATGAAACATCGGTGAAAGGAGGTGCCCACTTGAAAACCCCAATGACATGCTGCATACTGCTGTTGTTTAGGCCAGGTTCCTGATGTCCTCATGTTGCTTGGTAGCTATGGTTAGCTGCTGAGCGGGCCATACAAGCCAGCAGCGTTCGGTTAGCTTATGTTTCACAAGGTTCGAATTATCTTCTGCTGCTCTGTGGGCCTACAAGCCAGCAGCATTTACTTAGTTCATTTAGATTGTAGGCTAAGCTAGCCAGCAGCATTTGGTTATCTTATATTTCACAAGGTTTGAGTTAGCCTTTGCTGCTGAGCGGGCCATACAAGCCAGCAGCATTTACTTAGTTCATTTAGATTGTAGGTTAAGCGTCATATCACATGACTGTAGGTTTGTTAGGGTTTCTCAGCTGGACAGGGCCTCTAAATGTATTTTGCCTGTGATTTTGGCACAAGGGATTGTAACATCTAATCCTGTGTATTAATGAATCTTTATGTTATTACATTCATGGAAGTCCTTATATAAATAAATATAGTCACTACTCCAGTTTGTTGTTGCAAAAATATTCAAACTGGAGGACTGCATGCTAGTTTTAGCTGGAACAGTTGTTCCAGGTAGTCAAATATTAATGAAGCAAAAAGAAAAGCTCCTTTAAATCTGACTGACCGTCGTCTAAACTCAACCATTTGGTGCCGACTAGCGTTGATGATGTCGTGTGGACCTGACGACACAACAATGGCAAACATTACAATTTCTAAAAGAAGTCTTATGGGAGTCATTTTGAGCACAAACCCTGGAGGAACGTTGATGGGTAAACTTTATGGGTCAGACACAGCATCATTGTTTTTTTAATGGGAATAAAACACTTGGTATAGAAACATTAACTAGTGGGAAGTTGGTGCTCCCATCCATCTACCCTGACCTCCTTGACCTGTTATCCCCGTTGGTCCAATGGGCTTTCACAATCACTCAAAACACTTTAAACAATATTCCTCAGTGAATCCAACACAAACATCCACCATAAGAGAGGATCAGAAGACTTCTAATTCCTATCCAAGAAACAAGCTTCATCTAGACTTGTAGATTTCTAAAGATGTTTCATCCAAGTTGCTTCTTCGGTTCTAAAAGACTGATGAGGACTTTAAATGGGAACAACTCAGAAACTCATATGACTAGGTTCTGGATTGGATGAAATACTATGAACTGGATGACTAAACAAACCTCAGGCATATTTCCACCCACTTCCAATCCATACATTTTTGATTACGTTTGTTGTTGTTAGGAATTTTAGGGAAACCTTTTTTTCTCTGTTGCTCCAGATTGGCCGAAGTGTTCAACAAGTTGCACACACAGCAGCTGCAGTATAAAGAACAGTCGGTGCTGCACACGACTCGCTGACACAGCTACTTCCCTAGAGTAATTAATTGCAAGGAAAAATGTCCACCTATAAGTCAGAAAGTCAAGGTTCCTGTTTAGCACTTTGTAGAGGACCAGGAGGAGGGGGACCGTCCTTCGGCTGCAAGCATCCGCCCTGCTGCAGCCTTGAGCAAGACACTGAACATTTCCTACAAGCTGCTGCCGCTGACCTCTGAGCTCCACGTGGAGATCACTCAAAATCTCCTCATTAGGTGTCAGATGATGTTAAATAACTCAACTCAGTCCCCTCTTTCTTCTGGGTCAGACTCAGAACTTTCTTTTGCCGGCTGAGAAAACGTCTCCCGCTCTTCTGGACCGAGCTCGGGTACCTGAGAGCTCAGCTGTCGCAGGATGTGGGAAACCACAAGCGTCCCTCAGGGCTGGACGGACTCTTACAGCTAGCAGGTGTCCTGCAGCAGGAATGCCGTCGTGTTGATAGTAGTCAGGGTGTTTGGCTGCTCCTCACATCAAGGAAAGAATCTCCCATATGGAGTTTCACATGCTGCATGTCGTGCAAGTTAATTTTATCTACCAACATTTCCGGGTACAGTAAACACATCTTGAGGGGTCAAGGCTGTGACTGTCTTGATTTATAAATGTGTAAATTCTAACGTCAAGAAACTAGAACAATCACGTGTGTGTGATAAACTGAAATGTAATTTGATAATAATTTGTTTTTAATGTGAAGCAATTTAAAAGAATTCAGTAAACATTATAATAATAATAATTGTAATATGTTCACATAACACACAGTAAACACAACAAAAGAGCCATGATGCTGTATTTTTTGTTCATTGTGGGACAAAAATATGGATGTCCTACTAACATCAGCGATCATTTACAGCATTTTTAAAATGTTTGGAGTTTGAAGGCCTATAGTTTTGCAATTAATTATCGTAGGTCTGCCATAAACCAAAACCATGTCCCTGTAGCATCAAAGCTTGTTCTTCTGTTTGTTGGCTAGCGTTAAGCTGCCAAAAAACACAGAAGAAGAAGCAGAATCACTGGATTAAACGTGTCTGCTTTACTCTGGAAAAAGTCTGTCAGATATCAACTTGTAAATCGTGTGATGTGGATGTTTTGGTGGGGTGGTAGTAGTTGATCGTCATTCAATATTACCAACTTGATTCAACACCTACAAAAAAAATAATAAGAAGAAGGGTTAGGGAGTTTATGGCAGCGTTGGATGACCGGAACATTTCTGGAGTAGAGAACACAAGGTACCAGCTACCCTCTCCACACTACATTAACTTTGACACAAAGATTTATTGAACCATTTTTTTGTATTATTGTACTCTACAAGAAGCCTTTATGAATCTCCAGGGGATTAAAATTTATTTAAAACAATAATAAACTGGGGACACCATATAAGTCCCTTTCAGCTGTTACAATGAATGATAAAAAAAAAAAAAATGATTTGCTTATTTCTAAAGTCATGAAATAGATTTTTTTATTATATACAAATGTGAGCTGACATAAAAATATAGGACACAAGAATAGCAATAAATCTCACTGCACTCTAAAACCAGGAAAGACAAACTAGAGATTCTACGAGTCTACGCCTGAAACACTGAGGGAAAACCACTTGTGGTTTGATGACAGCTTGTTTGTCAAGATGAACCTCAGTATTACTTTAATCTTTAATCCTTTATTCTCACCATTTCTGTCTATGGAGATTTGAACGTAAAAACCTAACTGGACATAACGTTAACTAACTTTATTTAATGACTTTAATGACGTTGTGTGATTAAAAAGTAAAGCAGCAGCAGAGTTTGAGTTTAAATAGCAGTCACCTCTGATATGCTTCAGTTATTATTGTGTTGCCTAAAACCATTTGAATTTGTCCTGATGTTAATATATTTAATTTAATAATTATTATAATATATGAGGCTGTTTTTTAATATTATAATTAACTAATCATAGCAAATTTAAAATGATTATTGACAACCATTTTGGAGTAATATCTACTGGATGTGTGTGCTGCTGTTAATGCTGAGGTGTACTGGTGACAAAGTTATATGTTAAACACATGTTTATTGTGAACTGAATTTTACAACCATTAACTTAGAGCAAATATGGTTCAATACGTCAAATAACTATAATTATTTAACAACGTAAATAATGTTTTGGTGCATTTTGTTTTACTATTTTATAAAAATCGTATTTTATCGTTTTATTTGCATTTATTTCTTTTCCCTGTCCTGTGATTACTCTCACCTGTCTGCTCTGTGTGCCCCTCCCCTCCCTCATTAGTGTCACCTGTCCCTTGTCACCCTATCAGTCCATGTGTAAATATAATCCTGTCTTGGTCTTTGTTTCTTGTCAGTTTGTTCGTTCTCTTACTCTTCTTCTTCTTCTGTGATGTTTCTGTTCAGCTGCCCTTCGTTTCCCTCCGTTCTTCTTCACCCATGTTCCTTGTTTTTACTTGTTTTTGGTTCTTGTGTTACCCCGTGTTTCTCTAGTTGCACTGAACTGAAGTTTATTCTTTAATCTAGTCTAGCTTCCTCGTCTGCCAGGACATGCACATGTTTGGGCTCTGCCTTTCCTTTTTTAATGATACCCACAATGACACAATGAACAAAAGAAAAAAAAACCTCAAATGACTGATGCAGATAAATCCTGAACCATGAAGGAAATGAACTGATTGATCAACGCCACAGACACACAAGTCAAGCTCCACTTCATAGACAAAGACAGAAACATTGGCCATTAGGAAGTTAGTGCTCACATCCATCCACCCCAACCTCCTCCACTTGATATATCAGCTGGTCCAATGGGGTTGCAGACAAAAAAAAAACAAACCCAATTTTAAGCTATTTTATCTCTAAACTGATCATTAAACTTGTCAGAGGAGCAAAAGGATGCAACCATGAAAATAAAAAGTGAAAGAATATGAGGGAAACTACTGAGCTCACCACCTCCTCTAGCTCCTAATCTCCTAATCCAGCACAAGACCCCGTTCCCCATCATAACGGCTGCAGATACTGTTTGAGACCAAAGTGTGGGATTAAAAAAAAAAAGACACAGAAAAATCCCTGCTCATTTTTTTTTTTTTAATCCATGAAACTATGACTTTTTGGACAGAGCTACTTCATCCTGTAACACAAGGGTGTCAAACATACGGCCCTTGGACCACAATCAGCCCGCTAGAAGGTTTATTCTGGTCCACGGAATAAATTAGCAAAGACTTTTAAAGTATTTATTAAGATATTTCTGGTTGTTAATCAAATGTTTAACAAAAGGATAGTTCATTAAATGTGAACATTATCATAATTAACTTGTTGTTTTGAGTCGTATTTATTCATGTTACTGGTCGGGCCCCTAGGGGTCAAACTGGGCTGAATGTGGCCCCTGAATGCAGTCGTATCTGAACCGTACTACATCCACATAAAGAGCCTGCTCTCCTGTCTTGTTTGCTCCAGACGTAAATCCTTCTTTCTCCTCACATCTCCAAACAGGTGGCGTCTTGCTGCGTCTCTCCGCCGCAGGGACAAACGTCCTCCAGCTCAGAGTGATCTGTCTATTTACTGCCTCGTTGGTATGAATGAAACCAGAAGCGCTGCCGGCGCGCCCCCGCGATCAGAACCGGAGGTCAGGGAGAGGTCACGGCTGTCACCAGAGCAGAGATGGGAAACTATTATTGGAGCTATTGTGGAGTGGCTGTAACTCATGTGAAAGGAAGTTGTCTTGGTGTGTGTGTGTGTGTGTGTGTGTGTGTGTGTGTGTGTGTTCTGATGACTGTACGTTTACACTGATCTATCTATAGACTCCATGTTGTTTGTGATTGATTGTGCTACAGTGGCACTTTAAGAGTCCCATGCATCCTCACTGCTGCAGACTGAAATACACAGAATAACGAGCTCTGGCACCGAATGATGATGAATCACATTACGCTGCTTTAGCAAAGGCTTTCACATGATGAATTAATCACATTAAAAGCTGTTACTCTTTATTAAACAATTACAAAATACGCATATAACAAAAAGCTAGCGAGGAATCTGCATAAAGAAAATGTCATTCCATGTGTTTACACGGTTGCATGTACGGCGCGTCCGTGCGCTCTGATGCGGCCTTGTGACCTTCCAGGAAGTAAACAGTGTTTCAGAGGGATGAACTCAGGCTGTTGCTCTCTCCCCGTGTGGCGTCGCCATCAAAATGACAATCTGTTATTGGGATAGACCGACAGGCTCCTCCATCACACGCCAACGCTGTAAATAAAGAGGCTCGGAGCTTTGGGTGCTGGGGTTTTTGGACCAAAACGTCTTTCTCTGTGGGATGTTTAGGGAAAGTAGATTACACGTTTAAAAAATGGGAGAATTTAGGGCCAGCGTGTGTTTCACAAACACACACACACACACACACCTGTGATGGTCAAATACTTCAAGATTTATGAGTTTGAAACGTAAGGCTACGGAGTCAGAAAGTTAAAGTTTAATTTTAAACCATGTGAGATGCAGAGTTAATCATCAGTAATGAATCAAGACCAATAAAAGAAACCTGATAACAATGACACGTCTGGAAACTAGAACTTAAAACCAAATTATTTTTTCTTTGTTGTCTTGTATATTTACAGTTACTTGTGGTACAGTTGCCAACGACTCACAGCATTTTTATTAAAATAATCTACTGTAAGTTTTGGTTTATGATACTGTAGTTTACTGTATTTTATAATTCTTCTTTTTGTAATTATTCTGTAAATATTAATATATTACTACTCAAAACAATTAATAAAGATAATATCACAAATGATTACATTTAAAAATGTACAATGATCAGCCATAACATTATGACTTATTACTGATTTATTCTAATATTGTGTAGGTCTCCTTTGAGGGGAGGGGCCTCTGTGGATCATCCCACAGATACTTGATCAGTTTGGGATCTAGTGAATCTGGAGGCCAGGTCAACACCTTGTGCTGTTCTTCATGTTTTTTTTAGTTGTTCCTAAAGTGTTTTTGTGTGTGTGTCTGTGTCAGGCTGCATCCTGCTGGGGATG
>JASGAT010352671.1:0-51690 GCA_030220025.1 Chelon auratus | reverse complement strand
AACAAGTTCATTTTAACCAATCATATTCGAGGTCTATGAGCATGAACAACCCAGCATGCATCACGTCAAGTCAGATCTGCACAGATCTGCATGAAGTCGAACACACCTAATAGAAGCCAATTTTACACTTATTTTTCTGTGTGTTTTCAATTTCTTAATTTTTTCCTTTTCAATAAAGATTTTGACAAAGTTTTTTCAAAAATTTCCCAAGAGCTTTTTAAACAGAGCATGGAATTTTCAACATAGCATTTCTAAACGTACTAGTTTTCTTTAGAAAGCATAAATTACTTCTATTTGCACACAATAACAGAATAATTAAAAAAAACAAAAACAAATGACCAGGATCAATATTATTAGCCCCCTTAAGAAGTGACCATTTTATTGAGCCATAGCGCAAACCACTGTTGTGCAATGATGTGCTTTGAGTTTGTAATGCTCAAAGCTTGTAAAATCAAGTTAAAATTAAGAGTTATCTCCCAATTTACACACAGTATAAATCCTCCAGTAAGGGTTTTGGCTGGCACCTGAGAAAGCATCAGACAAAAAAAAAAAAAAAGAAATCAGTTTAGACTTGCGAAAGAAAATTGTTGATGCTCACAAAGCAGGAGAACGATAGACAAAGTTATCACAGCGTTTCCAAGTGTCCCAAAGTGGAGTGAGAAGCATCATCAAGAAATTCAAAGAGAGCCACACTGTACAGAACAAGCCTGGCAGAGGTAGGAAGCAAAACATTTCAAAGACCCTGGAAAGAAAACTAGTGAGAGATGTGTCTGAAGACCCCAGAACAACTGAACTGAACTGCCAAGACCCTAGTGAATGACTTAGCAAGTCATTCATGTCAAGAATTGTAGTCTCAAAGAAGACAATCACTAGAGTTCTGCACAGGAATGGACTGTGAGGTTGCAGACCAAGAAAAACGCCACTTCTGCAGAAGAGACGCTTAAAGGTGCAGTAGGCAGGATTGCGAAGATCCAGGACTTAGCCAAAAAATTTGAACATCGACAACTTCTCAGTCCCTCCCCCCTTTCCGCTAAAGCCGAAAACGGTCTCCCAAGCCCCTCCCCCCACAAGGGAGAGCTGTGCACGATAGAGCGCGTGCATATTGGCCCTGGAATACTGTGCACGAGCAGAGAACCGAGAGAGAGTAAGCAAACAAACTAGCATGGAACACACCAACGTAAGAACAACAAAATAGTTTTTATAATACCCTTCGTTATTGCTAAATAATTTGACGACGTGCGCGGGGAAGGGGGAGGGGAGGGCGCTATGAAATACGTGTGCATGAGCAGTGATGGACACTCTGTTAGATACACCCCTGGTCTTGATTGGTGCATCTGAATATGGAGTGTTGGATGTCTTGCAAATCGCGCTACAGGCTCTAGGTGGGGCCAGAGGAGCCGATTTTTTTTTTAAATGACCTGCTTCATGCAATTATACTTGAACACAGGGTCAGTTTCAGCAAATATGACAGAAAGTTAGTTTTATAAGGCTTTCCTACTGCACCTTTAAAGCCAGACTGTAGTATGCTAATGACAACCTGGAGAAAAATTATGCATACTGGAAGCATGTCCTTTGGTCAGATGAGACGAAACTAGAGCTCTTTGGCCATAGAGACATTGCTTATGTTTGGAGACAGAAGGGTGAGGCGTATATCCCAAAGAACACCATCCTACAAACTAAAGAGATTTGTTTTGTTTTGTTTTGTTTTAAGGGATGAAGAAGAAAGTGTTAATCTTACCTACAAACTATAGAACTAATAAAAGCTAGAAAGTAACTGCGAGAAAGATTTTTTAAGGAGATGAAGACTCCGGGTGTAAAAGTGTTAAACATATCTACAAACTAAAAACTAGAAAGTGGAGGAAAGGTTTGGACTAAAACCAACTGTACATCTATCTTTGTGAGGACTGTAGTGCAGGATACATGTTGGGACTATGGAGCTGGGATAGAACAGTCCTGCTCAGAAAAACAGAAAAGACGAAAAAATGGTGAAAATCAGAATATCTGGATTACTCACCCCTGCAGAGGTGGAGGGCTGGGGGTTGGGAGAAGCAGTGCTGTGTCTCTCTGGAGACTTCTCTGGGTCACTGGAGCTGCTCTCCTGCTCCTTCTGTCTCTATGAGAGAGATTAACAGGTTGAATGTGAAGGACTTTTGAAGAAGTGGTGTGGGATACATGTGCAGGTACCACAGAACGGTTCTGCCCAGCAGAAAAAAAAAATGGTGAAAACCAACACTCATACATGTGGATTACTCACCACCACCCGTCTGGTACGTAGGCCAGAGGTGGAGGGCTGGGGGCCGGGGCTACGCTCTAGAAGTATGTGCTTCTAAGAAGTTTAAAATGACAGGGACACTGAACATTAACAAATAGGTGTAATTACAGCCACAAAAGACAAATACAACACATTTATGTATATGTTGAGAATGAGAATGTCGTCAGAAAAGTGTGGGAATTCTTTCACCCTAATAGAGACCTAATAAAACTGTAAAAACACTGTAAAAATCTGCATAGGATAAAACATTCTGCCTCAAAATGAGACATTAGTGTCTTTACTGGGACTGTTTTGTTTTAATCTTGGTTGTTCAGATGCTAATGGATAGCAGTATGTAGTAAATTCGCAAGTTGTTAGTATTTGGTTTCTGTCCATTTATACCTATAAAACTAAACAATGTTATTTTCCACTAAGGACACGCTCCAAGTAACCTTTTACAGGTATATAATAAGTGAATTTCCAATTACAAGCAGCATTGTGGTCTGCCAGTTAGTTTGATAATACTCAACGCTATCTTAGCTAACTGATGGCAGAATTAAATAAATAAATTGGTTCAACGCTTAACATTTGTGATGTATAGTATCATAAAGTAATAATTAAAGTCTGAAATAGTTCTTTTATTCATAGATTTCATGAAAATGAGAAAATGTTTGAATAAAATATTGCTACAGTTAGTATTTCTTGAAAGGTCAACCAAGGTAGGAGTAATCAACAATTCAAAATAAAAATGAAAACAGATTAATCAAGTAATCATAAGTCATAAAATAAAGTGAATTCTGCCCCACAGTTTGTGTTCAAGATGTAATTTATCGTTTTAGCTGTGCTTGGGGATTGTCCACATGGCAATCGGTTTAATCTATTTGTCATAAAATATTAAGATAATATAAAGATTCTCACTTTTGCCACAGAATATGGGAGATGGCTTGAAGTTAGCGGGTCCATTTTCGGTCATCACTAGTTAGTTGACTAGTTGAACTTTCTTTTCTAAAGTTTCAGAGTGAAATGGTGGTTTAGAAATCGCTTTTTCAAACATAAACATACATAAACACAAACAAACATACACACTCTCCATAGCAACCGTCGCCATAGCTGCTAAAGCTAGTCCTTTAGCCTACGTCACGCGGCTATGTAAAACCCATCAACTTTAACTTGCATTTCCTGCGGGTTGTTTTGCCTCCCCGACTGGGCCTTTCCTTGTGGAGTGTTCTCTCTGTGTCTGCGTGGGTTCTCTCCAGGTACTCCAGCTTCCTGCCACTGTCCAAAGACATGCTGGTTAGGTTCATTGGTGATTTAATTGGTGATTCTAAATTTGCCGTAGGTGTGAATGTGAGTGTAACTGGTTGTCTGTCTCTCTGTGTTAGCCCTGCGACTGACTGGCGACCTGTCCAAGGAGCTTTCCAGGGTGTAACCCGCCTCTGGCCCGATGACAGCAGGCTAGCGGCGTAGTAATACAAGTTACGAAGAATTAGTAGTTTCTGCGAATGACGTATGTGAAGTGTGTATTTTTTTTTTTTTTTCGATTTTTACGATGTTCTGTGTCTTTGTGGAGAGAGAAAAGTGGTTGAGGACATCAGTAGCATGAATCTTGTGACCGCAGGTACACCTGAGATACACCTCCAATCAGAGCCATGTCGTCTATCACTTTAAACACAAAACTAGTTATGCAAGATATTAGCATTTTGCTTTGCTTTTGCCAACACTAATTTTACACAGCATTCTAAATTTGTAGCCGTCCTGTCTGTCCACCTGCTAGTGATCTCTCTGGTGTATTTGTTTTGTAGTGGGTTGGAAAATGTTTGGTTATTTAACAGATATCCCCCCTGTTATTATTTTTAATAAATTAACTACGATACTACAGCTTATTTAAGTTTGGTACTGTCAGTTTGTCTGACACTACATTTAAATTACATGGTTTAGTTTGACGGTATGCATGCATTGTGGTCATTGGAAAGTTTTTTCGTTCGTTAGTTATTTCCTTAATATACAGTTCATTACAAATTCGGTAACTGGCATGCTATTTTATTCGGATCAAGGACTTTCCGTTGACAAACGTTATCCAGTCCCAAACAGTGAGCCTGGACTCTGAAGAAGAACTTCTGTAGTGTCTGCTGTGAGGGTATGTTGCTCCTGAAGTTAGATTTATAAGTTATAAATAATGGCTACTTGCATGGTAGACGATCACAAATATATTTGTATTCATGATGAGTGATACTTATCAACATTAATTATCATCATAAGCTCTTTTAAGGGTCTCTCTTTCTTATTCTGTTTGATGCACTTTGTATGAAGTTATGGCATTATTTTTGAAATCATCATCAATTCATTTCCCTTAGACTTCCCAAAAACAAGTTGCACAATGTTGTATGTTGTATGTACCCTGTGGCTCTATAATTAGGAGAAGACAAACCTACATATTTATTTTTTACTGAATTCTTCTCAACATTTTTACAAAGCTGAATTTGGGTTCACAGGTGTCAAGCAGATTCAAGGTTTTCACAGGGGGCAGAAAAATAACGTGTCTCTCATCACCCTAAGCAAAAGCATAAAAATAATACTAGCTAACTGGCCAAGTTAACTTTAACATATGATTTCATATATGATGAACATACATTACCTCTGCTGTTTTATTACATCTGGTCCAGCAGCATAATATCATTCTTTTAGTAAAGCACATTGTACATTGTCTCAGCTGGTGAATCTCTGTTGTACCGACAACTTCCTTGATTACACCAAGCACTATGACTCAAAATACATGCATTAACAGTTCAATTATACAGTGCACACACTTTCAAATTATATTATCCCCACTGTGGGATAAATTAAAGGATCATCTTATCTTAAATAGCAGCATTCTAAATGCATGGATACATGTGCATAGTAGCTGAAAATCTGCTGAATAAACATAGGTTTACCTTTCCTATGAAAGTTAGAAAAAGCATTAACTTAGTTTTTATGTAGCTACAAACCATTTGTGGGTGTTCTGTTTTCAAGTACAACATCACATGACAATTAAAGAATAGCAGTTCCAGTCTCAGCATAGCTTTGCTAAAAGGAAAAACCTAGCCTTTCAGCATACACATATGTTTGGCTGCTTAATCAAGGCACCTCAGAGGGATGCAAACCTGTGACCTTACAGTCCCAATGCTGCTTCTCTAACCACTACTCTGTGGGCCTACCCTTCTGTGTTGCTACTCCCTCATTAGCTTTACTAGATCAAAATCTTTCCCTTTAATCATCCTTGTGGTTGTTAGAGTTTCTACTTACTCAGCGTATACCCACTCAATGAAGGACGTGTTCATGAAATGCATCTGGTACAGTGGAGGATAAAACAGTCTCTCTGCCTGAAACGTCACCTGAAAGGTAGCTAGCTATCTGGAATCAGTTCTCAGGGTAAAAAAGTCGATTTAATCCACGCACACATGATGGTGACAACAAAATGAAAAAAACAAGAAATGAGCACATTCAGACGACAGGAGCTTCATATAATATGCATCAGATGAGTGTGGAGCATTCAATTCTACAGGAATCTATGATCAAACACGGTCTGTGTGTAATAAATAAAACTGAATCCTCTTTCCTCATTTCACTTTCTAACATTCTTTAAATTGTAACTGCCTTTGCAGATCAAGCACACCTACTCGTCGTCTTTATCAACAACCTGACACACAGCAGAAGAATTTAAAAAATCCCCCAACCTTATTTTGTTGATGTTTCTGTTGATATTTGAAGGTCCACAAATACAGTCACAGTCTACTATACCATACAGACTACACAGATTAAAACATTGTCAGTGTGCTGCTGAGAACAAATATATAGTATTTCAGAAGATGACATCAGATTGTCTACATGGCATGAAGACCAACTGTATTAGTGGTGTCTATAAAGATCAGCCATTTCCCCAATATAGGGCCTATGCATAAAATGTTTATTTCATTAGATTTTGTGTTTGTGTCATTGAGCTTGTGTGTGCATGCATGTGTGTACACACAGCCGTATATGCATTCTTTCAAAAGAGTCTAATGTGGACTTTGTGGTGGAGATAGCTCATTCTGCTTCCTCTTCTTCCTCTCCTGACATTTCCACTGTGAGCAGAGAGGACATGGATCCTGCAGCAGAATGGACTTCAAAAAGTGGGCAAGTCTGGTTTCCTACTAATGCAGATATTTCCCACTATATTCCTGTTGCCAGAGGTTATGACGTTATTGTCATCATCAAACCCAAAGACATGTAGTGTGAGTGATATCATTGCTTTCACATCGCATTTTTGTCCTTAATGACTCAAGAGGGTAGGAAATTTTCTTTTCACAATATCTGCTGACCGATTATTATTATTAGATTATTTTTTTTTAAATTTCAAACTTTACATAGAGAGAGGCTTTGTTACAAAACATTGCCATATGCATTTACATAGCCAAAATGATGGCCAGAATTTGCCCAAGTGGACAAAAACAAGATGCATGAGAGTTTTGACACCAGAAATAGAGGATAAAGTCCCCTCCCAACTGTAAGTTCAGTATTTAACATTAAATTTGTTACTGTTACTGTATATGCAATGCCCTCAAAAGAGTCCTTGTGGGATGATACACTTTGTTTACTCTTTAGTCATCATATCAGACCAGGGATCTACATAAAGCAGGCAGTCACAACCATCTATCTCAGTGGTCTAATTAAAACAAATCCATCTCCTGTCTATCATGAACAAGGCTGTTCCAGAGAACCCCTCCAAACCTAGTATATAATGTAATGAATACTGAGCCATATTTGTTCACAAACAATTTTAGACATCCTTTCAGAATATGTCAGCACTGCAGAGCTCCTTGCTTGTTTTTGAGTTTTTCTGTCTTCTAGTGGCCAAACATGATATATCCTGCACCATAATGTGCAGTTAATGTGCCTGTAACAGGCACAACTCTGGAAAATACATGTTTTATAGGCATTCTTCACAGTATTTAATTTATTATTTTAATCTTTATAATGGCCTGGGAAATGGTATGAACACGCTGATGACTTATCTGACACTCATGGGCGGATACTGATTTTGTGTCAAGTGAAAGGCTTTCTGGAGCCACTCAGAGCAGGCTCGGCCCCCTAAGCTCTGCTATTTCATAGAGAGGGGGTTCTTGGTTGAGTTTAGTTTAAGTAGAGTGGTGTTTTAAACTTTGGCTTTAATTTCATTTTTGAAACTCAGAAAAACGCATGTATATCTTTTCATAACTAAGGCAAAAGGGAAATGTAGAAGAAGTGCAAATTCTCACAATAACAAATGCACACAAGCCTTGACTATTGGTTTAAAAGTGGTTTTATTCATTTCCATTTTGCTGTCAGGTCGGGCAGTGGTTGCTTTTGAAACAGCTGTGTCGGTTTCGCTGTGGTGTGCAGGAATGCTTTTATTTAGAATTGCATAAATTATTTCAGCTTTACATGGAATGTGGTTTTGGCGCAAAAAAAATGGCTTTAGCTGGTTGGGCCAGTAAGACATTCCTTCCATAATTGATAGTTGTGGGCAACTGTGCTTTCATTGTTGGGATGATTCTTTGTTCCAAATTACATTGTGCCCGCCAGCTCGTCCAGTGCATCCTGGAGCCTGTAGTAAACACAAATGAAAAGTTTTGACTTTCAAAATATTCACGTTGAACACTATTGCTTGATTTCACAATGCAGTTACACTCAACCATGCAAACTATGATAACGAGTAATGTCTGTATTCACCTCCACCACCATCATCATCTTGCATTGACCTGTTTTTTCTCCTCCACATCTTTATAACTCTTACTTGAAGTCTCCACCATCCAGCAGAGTCTTGTAAGTGCTGATCTCAGCCTCAAGTTTCATCTTCATGTTGAGCAGCGCCTCATACTCTTGGGTCTGATGCTGTATGTTTGCGCGCAAGTTGGTCAGTTCCTCCTCCAGGCGCATGATGAAGCTGTTGTACTTTTCCATTTCCATGTTGTTGCGTCGCTCTGTGTTGTTTAGTGTGTCCTCTAGAGAGGCTTTCTGATAGAGGGATTCAAAAGAAGAAATGAAACATTTGTTCTAAAATTCCAAATTTGGAGAGTATGTTTAAAAAACATCGACTTCTGTAGAAAAAAATAATGGTTGTTATGTGTATTATACTGTTATAAGGAAATATGGACTGGACTATAGAGTTTGTAGCAATGATGTAAGGGTGTTAGGATTCAGCAACAAGAGTTCATCACTTCATGTTAATGAAAAAAATGAAATACATTTGTAAATACTTACTAAACTCTGTTGAGATGCAAGTTCAATTTCCAGGGTCTGTATCTGTCTGGACAAGTCACCCATCTCCACTTGGGCCCCCTGGAGAGCTTCTGTGTTCTGTGATACTTGTACTTGCACTTCTGCAATCTGACAGGGACAAAATATATCAATCACAAGTGTATTCTCTTTCATTATAGTTTTATTTTCTTTTTTAGAAGAGCATTACCTGGTTTTCATGCCATCGTTTCAGGTCTTCTACATTCTTCGCTGCAATCTTCTCATAGTTGGCCCTCATGTCCTCCATGAGCTGGGCCAGGTCCTGACCTTTGGGAGCGTCTACATCCACTTGCACGCCAGACTGGGAGATCTGATTCCTCAGCTCCATCACCTCCTGTTAATTTGGCAAAAAGAGAGAAATCAGCACCTGAAAGACTTGTGACTCTAAACAGCAAAAAGAGCTGATTAATCTCCATAATGCAAACTCACATTCTCGTGGTTCTTCTTCAGGAACAGGAGCTCCTCCTTCACAGCTTCAATCTCGCTCTCGATGTTCATCCTGCTCATGTTGGTTTCATCTATGACTTTCTTCAGCCCAGCAATGTCGGCCTCCACGGACTGGCGAATGGCCATCTCATTCTCAAACCTGTAGGAGTGCACAGACACATATTTTATTACAGACACAATGCGCTCTTATTGACACAACAGTCTCGCAATGAATTTTCAAAACGGCTCAGCTGAGGTTGCAAAGAATTAAACGAGAGGAAAAGCGAAGACACATACTTCACTTTGAAGTCGTCAGCAGCGAGACGGGCATTGTCGATCTGGAGCACGAAACGGGCATTCTCCCCTATCTTATCAAAGACCTGTACAGACAAAAAAAGAATTTCTAAGTAAACATGATCTCAGCACTATGTCTTGAAAAGAGAGGCAGTGGTAAAGAACAGCATTTTCTGAATACTTAAGTGTTTTCTCACAGAGCTGTTTGGCATCACTATATTTTCCTTGTGTAGCAACAGAAACCCAATTACACATTAAGCCCACAACATGGTTGAATCCATAGTAACATTCAGTCATAAAAGAGGAACCACAAACTGAAGAACAGGAAGAGGGAATGTTCCTGTGCCAAAACAGAATCTGGTTTGTTTTAGCGTTGTTAGAAAAATGAGTTTCCTGCCTGCCTCAAGAGGAGATTTTCTTCTCTCTACTTTCCACCCAGCTGCACTGTCTCTCTCCACCATTCCCTTTGTATATATCGCTGTATGCGTTTATGTGTGCAGAGAAGGCAAAATTCTTTTTGAGTGGGTTTAGTTGTGTGTCCATGCATTCCCGAGTGTCCACTGTATCCTGTCACAGAGGAAAGGGGAAATACTTGTTCCTTTATGTGTCACAAAAAAAGGAGGGGCACCTTCTATGTGTCATTATGGGGTATTGAAGAATTGGTCTCTGGAGAGGAATGTGACATTTGACTCTGCCAACTGGAGCTAATTGTTTTACAACCATAGTGCTCACAAGCATCTGTGTGAGCACACTCTGCTCACTATGCCAGTCCAAGATCCTTTGTGCGTGAATGTGTATGTGTGTGCGTGAGTGTGTGTGTGTGTTAGTGTGTGTGTGTGCGTGTGTGCGTGTGTGGGGGAAGGGGGCGGCAGATGTCATTACCACACATCTGGTTCGCATTGAAGCCCTCCTTCAGCAGAGCATGCTTGTCGAATTCTGAGTTAACAAGCAGAACCATTTGGAAATGCTTTTGTTTGCCGGTTGTCTGAGAGCTTTTCAGTGAGTCTCTCATGATGATACCCTCGTGCTGGTGATTCATCAGAGGAAGTTCTACTCAGTTTATGGCACTGAGTAGTTTTGCTGGGGGAGGGACAGAGCCACACCCTTCATTCTCTTGCCAGAAATTTGATAACTCACAAAGGATATACTGCTCATCTCAGCTTTCTCAGTTTTAAATATCACCAAGCCATTATGTAAATATGATAAAATAGGTCAGCGTATGAAACAAGTGACGATGAATGCCATCACCTGCACTCACTGTTACTCGTATCAGAGGCCCATTATCTCCAAAGCATTAAAACATTCAAATCACTCAGCTTTTTCACTGCCTCGTCAAGCTGTTTCAACGAGAAGAACAGCTTCCCAGTTTAAAATAGCATTTCCAGTTTTTCATTTTACTTGGTTTTATTTTAAATCTTACCTGTCTGCGCAGGTCCTCTATGATGGCTTCATACTTGCTGTAGTCTTTCAAGTCTGGCCCCCCCTTCTCCAGGGCCTCCCTGATCTTTGCCTCCAGGTCCCCGTTGGCCTGCTCCAGGTTCCTCACTGTCTCCAGGTAGTTGGCCAGGCGGTCATTCAGGTTCTGCATGGCTCCCTTCTCATTACCCAGGATCCCAGCACCTGTGCCACCCCTAGTTGCCGCACCACCAAAACCTGCGCCCATTCCACCACCCATTCCACTGCTCAGCTTGAAGGAAGTTGAAGAAGATGCGATTGGAGCACCAGAACGCAGGGTGGATGAGGTGGCGGAGGAGATGCGGACGCCCTGTCCACCAGCACCACCGTAAATGCTGGCAGCACGGGACTGTGGTGTGGAGCGGGTGAAGGAAATCCGGGAAGATGGGATCTGCTGCATGTTGGAGGATCTGTAGCTCATTTTGGAGAAGCTGAGGCACAACGGAGAATGAAGTGAAAAATGAGATGCGGAGACTCACTGCTGGCCGGCTTAGAAAGTGACGCTGGCAGTGGGAAGTGGGAAACTTATACTCCTGCCTCGCTCCCTCATAGGCAGCTGGTCTCACAGACCCTGCCCACTTCAAAATCGCCCCAGTCTTTGTTTCCTGTTCCCTCTCACAGATCTCTCCAACTCAGTCTGACTTGTGTGTTCCCTTTTTTAACCTACAATGTTGTCCCATCTCCAAGGAAACGTGTGAAACATATGTTGTTGTGTAAACTCTTAAAGTCCTTTAGATAAGAATTGAATTACAGACGACACATAGCTTACAACTAAGTAAAGAAAGCAGTTATACAGGGCCACATGCTATCCATGTCTGTGCCCAAAGTATGTACTTCAAAAGAGAGGCGAAATAGAATTAAAAGTTAAGGGCTAGAATATTCTGTGCAAATTGAGTTCGGCTTTGTGCAGCAACATTCTTTTGGTTTGCTTATAAAAGGCACAATGTCTGCCATGCTGCATAGTTTCTGAGTTTGTGGTCAGCCTGGCCCCAAAATAAACTGATTTTGCCAACCTCCCTATCTAGACTAAACTGAGCACAAGATATAACAGTTACTGCTAAAATGGAGGGTTAGGAAATGAATCACTCAGTAACTGGAATCAGAAAGTAGAGGTTAGAACAAACTGTTTTCCAAATAAACACGATCATGATCATATTTCAACGCTGTAACTGGGTTGAACAGTAGTAACAATGAAACCTGACGTGTTTAAAAGGGAACCCAAATACACCTAAGCTTCACATATATTCAAAGACTTTGAAAGAGATGGGACGCATGGAAAAACAAAGGTCAACTGATACCTCGCTCAGGATACAATCGAAAGGAAATAAAAGCTGCCCTTTCTCACCGGTCACACTATAGGCAGTTATCTGCACAAATCCCTTCTTTTGAAGATTTTGAACAATTATCTTTGAAGCCTTATCTGTGCTTGCTGTCTTGAGAACTATCTTTGATTTCTCGTTATGAAAAATACTCTTTTTTTTCACTGATCGTTTATAAACCATGTGAAAAACATAATCTCCTTTTGACAGTATTGCACTGTAGTGTTACTTGTAGTTGTCCCAGACATGTGTTTTAAGACATGTATTTTAATGCACTATGTGACCACATTATTTGGTATGTGAGGGTAAGGCACTGCCGCACACTTTCCACACAGAAGAAAGAAACTGCACGACCTTGGAAAGGTTTAAGTGAGCCTCAAGTTGTGGCTAGAGAGGGTTTTACACTGAGCCCCAGAGAACTGGATAATGAAACCAAACAAAACCACCAACAGGGAGAAATTCCAAAGACTCAAGCAACCTTATGAGGCCCCTTATGTCAGTAATGGTAAGAAAGTATTGGACCCAAGTAGTGTTAAATAGTAAGTATTTAGATTCTTAAATAAAAGTAGGAGAGCATTGTAAAAATAACCAAAAGTGTTACCATCACAATATACCAAACACAAAGATTTTAATTGTAATAAATAGAGATGACACAGTGGTGGTTAAGACTATGACACACAGATGAAATAATATAAGTTCTCAGATTTATAGTATTACAGTTTTTGCCCGTTGCTTGAACACGTTTTGCAAAACTTGGCTCATTGTGTCAAAACTCTTCACACAAGCAAATAAGACGCAACACTGGGGAAAAAACCATTCACATCTACGTCAAACTGAAACTCTGCTATCAAAACCCAACAATCCTTTGTCAAAATGTCACTCTGTTGACAAAATGATACCCACATTATATAAATAGCTATATAAATAGCTTATAATTAAAGATTCATTAGTGTGTATGTCACTTTAGTATTGCAGCTGGAGGTAATCTTAATTAGTTTACTACTAAGCAGTCATATCAATAGCATAGTTTATTAGTTGAATTAGATTTTAAATTAATAGTTTAAATCAGCAAAATAACTATTAACTAAAGCTTTAGAATAAATGTAGAGGATAGTGCTTGAGTTAATGTATTTTTCTTAGTACTGCTTTTACTAATACAACAAGAAAACAAGCTCATACTATAGAGACTAGCAGAAAATAAAAAAGTATTATGGTAAGCCCCAGTTATGAGTACAGACAGATTAGAGGAACGATGAATTAAATCTGCATGACTCATACCTCATGACAGAGTCACCACTTGCTTGTTTGAATGTGTGTTGGCAACATTCTGCCTCGCCAGCAGATGTCCAAACCAGGAAATGACAAATAATAATAATAAAAAAAAAAACAGTTTTATACAACTACGTTTACATGGCAACTACCTCCGCCTTTAAATAAATGAAAGAATGATTTTTTTTTTCCCCACATGTAATGATGTGGATCTGATTTGCACTCCTTTTCCCAAGGATAAGGCAGGAAAACTGGACGAGTTGCAGTCTGTGAGTCACAGTAACTCGTAGCAGGAATCTGGAAACTACCAGGCGAGTTTATGAGCTTCACAAATCTTGGATAACTGTCAGAAAAATACTGCTCTCATCCTGGCCTCGAATGAACTTCACTTGCCTCCGCTGGTTTCCTTTCACACAGCTTCACTGCAGAATGAGAGCTCTCACACACTTATATACAAAGTCAGAAACATGTATTTGCATAAATGCATATTTATACGCGTGGTGCACTCCCTGACACATGTATGGAGGAATGCTAACATGCATGTGAGTGTGATAGACATTCCTCCTTCCCTCTCTTTACCACTCCCTCACTGACTCACCCACAATTCTCATAAGCACCAAAGTGGACAATGTGTTTATATTGTAAGAATCTATATTTTAGTTTTATGGCTCAGACGATTGGCAGAGAGAAGCCCAAGGGTCACACATCGGAGCTTAGTGAAATGTGACGACTAAGAGATATTTTCTCTGTGGGACGTCATGTCCATTTCTAGCACAAAAACATTTCACAGGAAGACATAAAAGGAGCAAGAGCTCTTAGCTTTTAGAACTGGTACCCTGGAGACTTACCTGTAGGCCCCTATGTTTCTCACAGCGATATAGTTGATATAGGCTAAAAGGTTTATTAAAAGAGGAAATTTACCACATAGACAAACAAACAAATAAATACATAAATAAATGTTAACTATATGCAGTAAAACAAGCAGTAAACATGCAGAGATGCATGCAAGAAAAGTCAAATTAATAACTGCATCTTTTGTAAGATGTAAGAAAAGAGGCTTTTAGCTAAATGCTAATGTCCGCATGCTAACATGCTAGAAATTTAAGATTAAGTAAAGCTGACGTAGTAGCTTTGCACAGAGTTGGTCATAACAACTGAATTTTTTGGCCTGGTGATGTTGTGAGATGCGAAGTCAAAGGGTTAATTAATGAAAAGCTAATTCATGCAGCAGTTTTCAACAGGATTTCACTCAAAACCCCAAACTATCAACGTCATTGGGGCACCAAAGCCAAAGTCACCAAAGTAAGTGGATGTCACCCTCTGGGCACCAGGAACGTTTGAACCAAATAGCACTCCATCCAAAAGATATTTCAGTCTAGCCCAAAATGGTACACTGACAGACCAACTCTGTTATTTAAGATATGCCTCTAATGTTGCTAGTTGATTTTTCATTAGAGGTGTACCTTAAGAAATGAGTTTCGTGGAAGGATTAATTAAGTATAATAAAGTGTTTTGATTCTGATCCTGAACTACTGTTTTTAATGTGGACCAAGTTGCATGATTTACAGATGACCTCATGGAAAATAGTACATGACTACACTCCTGTGTAGTTTGCTACACTTAATCCACCTCCATGATCCAGTCACTAGGTGGCAGGAGTCTGCAAGCAACTGAACCAACTGCAATGAGAGAAGAGGTGACATTCAACATGCTTTCTATTGCTGCAGAGTTATTTGCAACTTATGTGCGTTCAGTTTCCCCATCTCTATGCTCCATCTGCCAGGGAAGACTTCGTTTATGCCTGCTGTGGAGTTCTTTTTGTTTGAACAGAAAGGTGAGGCAGGAAGTGACTTTTATGACAGGTACTTCTGATAGTTTTGAGGGCTTGGCAGGACCCTCCTGAATACAAAGTCCATCTTTAAGACCAAACATGACACCCCCACCATCGCCCTCCAAAGAGACATACATTTATTGCATTATGTATTATATATAGTTAAATGTATTTTACTTTACTTGTTTTCAAATTATGCTTGTATATTTTAATGTGAAGATTATTCATTAGGTAAGACATGATCAAATTTATGTTATTTCTGTGTGACATGTATGCTGTAATCGCCAGAGCTGGTCGTATAGCTTTTAGCCTTCTTTAAATTACTGCACACTATCTTGCCTTCCACCCTGTCCTGACTGAACAGCCCAGAGAGTCTGTCAGTGGTTGTGAAATAGGTTTGTTTCTTATCTTTGCTAATTGTCTTCTCGTATACCCCACCAGCTCATCTTCTCGCCAGTCCTCCTCTCTGACTTGTAGCATGTAAGTGTCTCTCTCAACACATTCCTGTGCCGATGTGTCACATAGCAGCTTCGCACAAACCAAAGCATCACTGGCCTCTCAGGAGACTTAAGGTCAGGGGGTTAGCTTATTAAATTACCCTCGTACGATTCGTCACGCAGAAAGAATGAAAAATTATGTGGAGAAATGAGAAAAGGAGAAAAGCAACCGCATTCATGTTTAAGACATCAAACATGGAATAGCTCCAGCTGTGTTCATCAGTCAGGGTTTGATGAGAGAGGCTGAGCGCGTGCAGCAGCAAAAACTGGTAGACCTGTACATATATGGTTGCCTCCAAGATTAGCACAAGAGCTCTATTGTGAAGAATCACGTCACTGTTTGAGAACAGCCAAGCAAAACATGCATTTTTTGATTGGCCTGAAACGCTCTTGGACGTTGTTCTTTCCACAAGCGCCCAATGTGCCACATTTAGCAGAGTACCATGGGATTTAGCTCTTTTCATTATCTGGTAAATAGGCGAAGATTATTTCAGTAACATGTGCACAAAAAAAAAAGGGAAAACAGAGGACAGAGGTGTGGTGAAAATGTTTTGGTATAGGGAGCAAGTGGGGGAGGGGATATCTTGGCTAAATTAGGCAACAGTCATTGAAATGCTCAGAAAAGATCGTGAGTCATAAATCTGCCAAGTGACAAGTGAATCACGATTTCCTCAGTGCGAGATGAAATATGAGATTCATGTTTTAAATAAAGGTGAGGCCTTACCAAAACAATGTGTTCTGAGTCTACATTTGGGAAACCTGCGTGAAACCATGGACACACAAATATCTGTCATTCTATCTACCTGCCGATGTTATGGTGGGTGGGCAAAGCTGTGTAAGACTAAGGTGGGGTCTGGAGTCAAAGAAAAAGACAACCTGTGTTTGCGCTTCTCTTGGCTGATATGGAAGGAATTTTTATCAATCGCCATTGTAAGTGCATTGTGTGCATAGCATGGTTCAGTCCATCAATCAAAGCTGATAGTAGGAACATCCGGCACTCTGCACCATACAATTGTGCAATCTACTCACTTTTGAACACATGCTTTCAACTTGCGTGTCTCTTCTTGTCTTTTTTGTCTGTCATTTTATCGTGCTAACTTTCTTGGCAACACACATCCTCAAAACCACACGCAAGATGTTGAGGTGGTGGAACATATTCAGTGGATAAAACTGTTACTCCCTCAGCTATGACACTCAAAAGTCTCTGTCCACCAACAACATTACACTGGCTAAACACAATTTACTTTGCAATATATCACGTTCTTGAGAAGTGTTGTAAAGTAGAAGAGAAGGTCATAAAACTGTATGCTTGGTCATTAAAGTCTGGGTTTAACTGTATGCAGCGATGCTGTGTGTGTGTGTATATGTTAACAGAGAATGCAATAAGGATGTGGACTGTGTGAGACCCATGCATTTAAAGCACTTTCTAAGTACACGAGGCACAAAAATGGTAGAGAGTATTTGTAACTATGAGGTATGGAAAAAGTAAGTTTACAATTGCCTGGAGGGGGGTGATTTTTTTTTTCCAGTGTTTCTAACTAGCACACAGTTATTATGTAATTCCTGTGCTTTTAATGTGTAACATGACGCATTTTTCTTCCCTGACATTCCCTCATCTCTCCCCCTGTTGCTCTCTCTCCCCCTTCATCCTTTACTCCCCTACTGAGGACACCAGCCAATCACACCCCTGCAGGGTCCCTCCCCTGCTCGGATAAATAACACTGAGCACCAGGGAGGGTCCATCTGCCTGACTCTCCTTCTCTCAGCAGAGTCTCTCCTCTCACACCACCTCAGTGCTACAGACTCCTCCTGTGACCATGTCTGTCAGAGCCGTGAAGACCAGCACCTACTCCACTTCGTCATCCTCCAGGGGTCCATCCCAGGGCTTCAGCAGCCGCTCGTTCTCTGGCTATGGAGGCTATGGTGCGGGGAGTGGCAGGCAGAGCTACGCCGTCCGCAGCTCCTACGGAGGAGTGGGCAGCAGTGGTGCTGCTGTTGGTGCTGGGGGGTTTAAGGTGGTCGGTGGGTTTGTTGCGGGGGGATCCGGACAAAGAGGAGGTGGAGCAGATTTTGGTTATGTAGGCTATGGTGGAGGTGTAGGATGTGAAATAGTGGCCCCCATCACAGCAGTGACTGTGAACAAGAGCCTACTGGCTCCCTTGAACCTGGAGATTGACCCCACCATCCAGGCGGTCCGCATCCAGGAGAAGGAGCAGATCAAGACCCTCAACAACCGCTTTGCTTCCTTCATTGACAAGGTCAGTCCACTCACTTTGAAAATGCATGATAAACACATGATAAAAATGAGTTTAGCTGTCCCAGGAAATTATGCTGCAGCTTAGCACACAAACCTGGACCAACTGTGTTTAAGCTCTGCTGACATACCTGTTGGGATAAAACTAAATTCCTCACAGAGTAGAAAAAGAGCCCTGGGGCTACAAAGGAAATCAGTGTGCTGCAAGGTCAGCCTTCACGATGAAAACCATGCAAAAAACGATATATCCTCCAGCTTCTGCAAATGTTTTACTCCCTGGTGAGAACAGAGAGCTCAGGTAAGAGGAACAGCATGGATACAGAGATCATATAACACTGGGATATAGGGAAAGAACAATTTTGCTCAAAGGGGTGCATCCACCATGTGAGCAAAATCTTGCAAAATTTAGCAGTGTAAGGTTATTTTCCAAGTTGCCAGAATGCAAACACAAATGGAAAAAAAGTGGGAGTGGTCTGGGAAAAAAATTGCATGAGACACGTTATATAAATAATGAGGATTAGTGGTAGAAAATACCAGTAATCTGAGCTTGTCGTATACATTATAGTTAAACAATTCAGTCTATGGAAATATTAGTGAGACATCTTTTCAGCCAACAGGTTTGACCTGACTGATCTTTATTGATCTGTCACAGTAACTTATTAATGGTTTCCACAGTTAAGGGAGGCGCAAAGGAGTAACGTAAGATATTTAACTTGAAAATCAATCAGAGACACATTCTTCAGATCCGAAAACCCTCTCCTACATACCATCATGACATGAGACACACATACACAAAGTCGTGTGTTTCTTGTCCTGTTTGCTGAGTGGTGACAGGACTCCACCCAGGGTCAGCACGGTTGGAACGAAGAATGGAAACGTTGTAGAGGGGCGAGGTGTGTCACAATTGGGAAACAGTGCCACATTGTGTTGAAATGGGGCACGGTGGCTTATACTTGAGAGATGAGTAATTGATGTGACATTTAGAGTTTGCGGGAGGTGAGGACCGTTCAATTAGTCATTTTGCTTTCAGCTGATGTTCATGTGTTTTGTAGTCCACAACCAAATAAAGCCCATCCATCCATTTTGAGTCACTACCATGCGCTTTTTACATGCATTATTCCTCTACCCACCACATATCTTAATGGCCTCCTCTCCATACATTACAGAAATATGTTTACAACTGGAAAACAAGAAGTTGGTTATCAATTTTTTTCCACATAAAGCAAAGGCAGTTCATTTCCCTCTGCTTCTCTTCATCTTCTCGGTCTCCAGGTACGCTTCCTTGAACAACAAAACAAAATGCTTGAGACCAAGTGGAAACTTCTGCAGGAACAGACAACAACTCGCTCCAACACTGACGCCATGTTTGAAGCCTACATTGCTAATCTGCGCAAGCAGCTGGACAACTTGGGCCATGAAAAAGTCAAAATGGAATCGGACCTGCAGCACATGACTGGCCTGGTTGAGGACTTTAAAGCCAAGTGAGTGGACGCACCTGTCAGTATTTTCACAATAGGTTACTCTAAACACATAGAACTTTTTTTTTTTAAAAAAACCTTTAGCCTGTAACCCAAAGTTTCATCTACATGTGTTATAAGAACAAGTTGAGTTTAAATATTTGAGTGGCTGTAAGCACTTCATACATCCAGGGAAGTGTTGGAATAAGCAGTTACAAAACTTTAAGTATACACCGATCAGCCACAACATTATGACCACTGAGGAGAAATAAATAACATTGACCATCTTGTGACAATCCAGTGTTCTGTTGGGAAGCTTTAGGATCTGGCATTCATGTGGATGTTACTTAGACATGTACCACCCACCTAGACCAGACCAGGCACCCCCACCCCATGACACTCCTTGATGGTGTTGACCTGGCCTCCACATTCACAAGATCCCAAACTGACCAAGTATCTGTGGGATGATCCACAAAGGCCCCTCCCCTCAAAGGCCCCAACTAACAACATTCTGTTGCCAGACACCACAGGACACCCTCAGAAGACCCATGTCTATTCTCTGATGAGTCACAACTGTTTTGGAGGCACAAGGGAGACCTAGACAATATTAATCATAATGTTATGGCTGATCTGTGATTGTGAAGCTGTTGTAAAGATTTGAATTTGCGTTCTAATTTTATAGATAGACAGGTGGAAATCAATATTGAAACAGATTACTGCAACGCCTTATGAAGCTATTCATTTTGATACAGCATTTTTTTCCTCACTGAAGTGGGCGTGTCTTTAATCGTCAGGGAAATGTACACTATGACCTCTTTAAATTCTTGATCCTGATTGGATGCAAGGTGTCCGTTAATTCCTGATACTAAGTAGTTCCAGTGAAACTGTCTGTCAGTTAATGTGCTGACTCAGCCTTTATTTAAAGTGGGTAACCACACAAACCACACGTTAAGCACATCTAAGTGTCTTCACCACCCCGTCCAGCCTTCCCGTCATCCATTAGTTTCTGATAATGTAGCGTTTGCCGTGACATCACATACTCTATACCTTCATATAGTATTTAGTGTTACATTCAAAGATGGAGAGTGATGGAGGGTTCAGAAGGTGAATTTCATCGTCATTATGCAAACTTCAAACTCTCTTCTTTTTCTTTCCAGGTATGAGGACGAGATCAACAAACGCAATGAGTGTGAGAACACCTTTGTCCTCATGAAGAAGGTCTGTGCAGCCTTTCTTGCAAATGCTTAATCTTGAAACTATAATTAACATCCGTGCACAATGAGCCCACACAAAGGCCTGTATTTACCTTAGGGTCAAGTCCACCGTCAACAATGAATGCTCTCAATGTTATCTTTTCCAACCAAGGACACAGATGCAGCCTACATGAACAAAGTGGAGCTGGAGGCCAGAGTGGACGGGCTCTCTGATGAGATCGAGTTCCTGAGGCAGCTCTATGATGCAGTAATAATCTGGTTTACTTACCACGATAATGGACAATGTTCATGCAGAGAGTCTAAAATAAATGTTTCCCCATGTCCATTTTTAAGTCTGATAATTTTTTTTTAATCCCGTGTAGGAAATCCAAGAGCTGCAGAGCCAGATCAAGGACACATCTGTTGTTGTGGAGATGGACAACAGCCGCAACCTTGACATGGACGCCATCGTCGCTGAAGTGCGTGCCCAGTATGAGGACATTGCCAACAAGAGCAGAGCAGAGGCTGAGTCATGGTACCAGACCAAGGTGGGACCATATTTTATACTATTTGAAATAAAAATCCATAGGGATTCTTTACTGTGTTGATCATTTTTGTCTCCTCCTGTCTCAACTCCCTTTACCATACCTTACTTTCCATTCATTACTGTTTCATCATTACACAAACCACATTAAATCTGGTGATTTGACACTTGCTGTATGTTGCAATTTATGATGCAGATGTCAAATTAAATCTATCTGGACTTTGTGTTTTCTGAATTATAAGTATGGCATGCCTCTGTTTGTATCAGTATGCAGAGATGCAGCAGTCAGCCGGTAGATACGGTGATGACCTGAAGTCAACCAAGGCTGAAATTGCTGACATGAACCGCAGGATAATGAGGCTGCAGTCTGAAATTGACATGGTTAAGGCACAGGTGAGGACTAAAATTTAAATCTTTAGTTATTACAGGATGTGTTTTGTTGTTATTTCTTAACACTTTGCATACAAATTGCATACATCTTCTAAAGACATTCTGTACAACACCTCACTCTGCTTGCCTTCCTCCACTCTTAGAGAAACAGTCTGGAATCTCAGATCGCTGAGGCTGAGGAGCGTGGCGAGCTGGCGGTGAAGGATGCTAAACTCCGCATCAGAGACCTGGAAGAAGCTCTTCAGAGAGCAAAGCAGGACATGGCACTGCAAGTGCGCCAGTACCAGGAACTGATGAATGTGAAGCTGGCTCTGGATATTGAGATTGCTACTTACAGGAAACTGCTAGAAGGAGAGGAGCTCCGGTAAGTTACAAGGCCGGTGAGCGCCTATCTGTGGCAGCGATGGCAACTGCATCCTATATAATTTCAATCATCTCCTAATCTTTTGCTTGATCTTGTCTTTTTGTGTATTTACAGTTTAGAGACTGGAATCAAGACCAATGTGTCTCAACAGACATGTAAGTTTGTAAAGGGTCTCATTGTTTTTGCCATATTATAGTGAAAACCTGCGCACCATCACGCATTTGACATACAGTGAGGCTAACTACAGTGAAAGATTACTCTATTATTTACCAGCTGACATTAGCATTCACAGATAATGAAAGCATTATCTTTCCTTGGCTGTTAGAAACAAAAGCCTGGTTCTGAAATTTGACGACCACTCTCTGTGCTCTCAAAACCATTATTAAATTCGCATATGTAAAAAGAAAAAGAAAAATACAAACACTGCTTCAAACAATCTTTTCAACAAATGAAGTCACTTACTGGTGATAATAAAGCTGGATACCACAAACTTACTATTTAATATTGTCACTGCTAACTGATCCTGTTAGAATACAGCCTTTTGACTTACTACTGTATGTCCATGTTAATTATTTCTTGCTTCCTCCGAATGTGCAGCAACGAACTTCAACCTCTACAGGCTGGAGAGATCTCCAACGCCAACCTTAATCGCCTGCACCTTTGATGGATACGGGGAAAAGAGCGGCCCTGTCGAGGGTGCAGTAGTGAAGAGCACCACGGTCACCAAGACCGAAACTGTGGTGGTCAAGACCACAGAGGAAGAGCAGCAAGTAGCAAGTGAGGAGCCATCTGCTGTGGAGGAGAAGGAGCCGGAGCAGGCAGAGGCTATAGCCGTGGCTGAAGAGTGATGGTTAAATGATGTTGATTTTAGAGATTAAAAAAAATAAATAAGCACATTATCCACTTCTTTAATGATTTGTCACCAAATAAAACTTGTTGCCTTTAAATCTATATAATGGAGGGGTACAAGTGGATGAGTTTAAGTGTCTGAAAAGTAACTATAAACAGCAGTATGAATCTCTGCATGCACCACACTCTTCTAGCCAGCAGATGGCACTGATGTATGTGATTTCTCTTGCTGCGCCTTCTCCCGATTTGACAAATACTGTGACATTGACCTGAGTCATTAGGCAGGAACAAGCTATTGCCATTCTGAATCCATCATGATAAACGTGCTGTTCTTAAACAGTAACTGTGTAATGAAACACATTCACAACTTGATGCCTTCATGACTTGTACTTAGAAATTACACTTTCAGCAACACCTGGAGTCCTGTTTGGACAGCAATAAATTTTCTTCAAGCAGAAATGTACATGGTGCTTTATTGTATTTTGGTGATGATGATAACATTTGAAGATATAATGACTGTGAATATCCAGCCTGATATTGAGGTCTGTCAGCCGAGACTATCACTAAAACACACTATCCAAGTTTACTTTTTAACCAGAGTTCAAGATCAACGTACATGGCTGAGGCAACGGTTGCATGAGCCACACAATCAACCTTTTCTCTGAAACACTTGACAAGTCCCAGCCTGCCTCGCTCCATGTAAACAGATTCAGGTGTTTCTCTTTCTCAAAAAGAACTGAAGGTCATGGATTCCAGTAAAATGCCAAATGTCATAGTCCTACTTCATTAGTCATTTACAGTTAAAAGGTGTGTGTTCAAAGTTCATGAAAGAAACACAGAAAATAAAACCAATCCAAGACACTGCCTCATTCAAAAAGAGATAGAAATTCAGCCTGATAATTCATGCAAAAGATGACGTCCTTAAGAATCTGAGTGCACTGGAGTAACATGTAATTTATTAATGTTTTTCTCCTACAGCCAACATTAACTTAGGAGGCCTTTTGAGACCACTGACGAACAGGTTTGAACACGAATTATGAGTGCTGGGGCCCTACCCAAGGCCACACAACATCTTGTGAAGCCGAAGACGAGAATACTTCACAATTACCACAATCTCACACATTGATCATTGTTTGTTTACGCTGGGACAGACGTCCAGGTTTGAAAGATTGATTGGTAGCATAAGAAGCACATACAGTCTATAGACACAAATATGTTCAGTAATAGCTGATGTGACTTTATAGAAATAGCTGAAAACCCAGACTTGCCGGGTTTTTAGAGAATCCACAGAATACACACGGTCTCTGACTGACTCTGTTTTACTGGAGGAAGTAGTCAAAGCATTTGCATTAGACTCATGTGAATTTACTAAGTAAATTCAGATTGGAGGTCAAAAAGACTGCATTACAAGAATTTGCATGGAATTTTTAGCTATGGTAAAATTACACAAATTTAGTTGGGAAACATATCTATTTGCTCTCTGGCAGAGGGATCCATAGGAAGATAGATTCCGCTCATAACGTCTTAACTTCCAAGAGCGTCATCTGGTTGCCTGGCAACTTCTCAGAGTGCTAAGCTAGGCTAGTTAACCTTATATTTAACAGATACAAAGACATGCTTGTATGTAATGCATGTAAGTGTCCACAGCATCTCATGACATTATTATCATCAAAACAAGTCAGAGTGCATTGTTGGGGCGTATAAATGTTACTTTCAGAACACATGTTTTCACCCTGTAGGAGCTATTCAGTTATTTGCTCTGCACAGGAATCTGCACTGACACCTACTGAAACACAGACTGGTCGAAAACAAGCATATCTAGAATATCCTGCAGTGGCAGCTGGTGGGTTCTACAAGTGAGTCTGCTGCTCACTCTAAATACTGACAAGCTGCTGGATCCAGAAACTCAGGTCATTGATAAAATTCAGTTACTTGTATTTTCATTGAAATACTGCATCACTCATTCATTCACAAAAGACTGTGTGATCTGCCCCAGGGGCATTACTATTAGTCTGTAAATGGAACACTGAACTATGATCATGCAGCCTTCAAAACGCCACAGTACTGATTTATTACTGCACTAAGTTCTTGTTGGAACATGAAGGACTGGCAGTGTTACAGGCCACTTTGTTAAAGTGAGGCCGACACGTTTGAATGCAGTTCCATTTCCAGATACGCATCTGTGGAGAAAACCTGGTAGAGAGACAAGCACATAACTGAAAAATGAAAAAACGTCATTTCTGTAATTGATTGATGTGCAGCATATGGTCACATTCTTCACAGTAACCCGGGGTTAATAGTATGTTGTGCTGTCACCAGTTTTAACTTTAGGTTATGTAATCTATGCAGTGTGCCTTTGTGTACCACTGTAAGTTAGGATTTCCTACAGATTCAACACGGTTACACCTGAATGAGAGAAAGTGTCATAAAAGTGCACTCAGTTATCTTCAGACCGTATCCTGACACTAAGAGGGCTTTAAAGAGAATAGAATTAGAATTAGAATCAAATGTCCAACACAAACTTTGGCATCGGTTGATTTACTTAGCGAGCTTAATGTGCATGACAGCCACACAACAAGTATTAAATATATCCTCCAGTGGTGATCAAGTTATAACACGATGACTTTCCAAGTTTTTTTTTATAACTTAATCATGTAAACTGTCAGATTTAATAGTACATTAAAACTACACCAGAGGCAATACACCTAATTTGTCTCATTCAGAATGTGTCTGTACAAGACCTGACTTAAATAAGTGTAAGATTTACAAGTGTTTTTATGCTCTGAAAGAAAAGAAGAAAGCCTGTCACACAACTTGAACAGCAGGTCTGAATTCCTCTGCAAGCCTGGGGTGGAGGCAAGGGAGATCAAAAATTAGCAAAAAGGAAGGTATTTAAATTTCTGGATGCCTAGCAGAGGTGCGCCCCTTTTCTTTTGTTGGAACCAAAGCATACAACAGCAGCTGATATCCATTCATAAAGGCCCTTTCCTATTGTATTTTAAATGTTGTACGGTTAAGCCAGCAAATCAAGAATGAGCCTTTACCAACCCCATTTACACCCAAGAAAACGTTGGAAACCTGTTGCAATATATTGCAAGCCAGTAAAACACCACTACCGACAACAATGTCAGCAATAAAAACAATGTAAATAAAACTTTCTAAGCCTCATAAATGAGGCTGTTATATTGCATACACAATACTTTGCATTTTATCGTCATAGGTTGAGAGGAAGTATAGGACCAAGAGAATTAATTGATGTACTTGACGGTTAAGCAAAAGTGGCTTTAACAACTGAAGGCCCAAAAGGTATAAACATAACAGCGTTTTTTTTTTTCACAACTCCAGTCTTGCACCCAACCTAACCATTCAAAGCATTTCGTGTTTACTCTCTGACCTGTCAAGAGAAACTAGCTGGCTTAACAACCATCCATCATTTTCCACTAACACTGATTGACAAGTCGTTCAGTCACTGCAGGGCATAAGGTCCAGCCTCTGCACGTATCTAAGTTATGATCTGACAGAACAGAGCTGCCCTGCCCAGAGGGGTATGTCTGAGTAGGACAGGGTGTGTAGATTTGATGGCAGATGCCTCCAGTAGACGTTTCCAGAGTAAGATATGCAGTTGATATGCAGGCAATAACAGCCCCACTTTAAGAAGCAGCTAATAAGAAACAGTAGAGCTTTTGTTCCACAGCAAAAGATCAGTTGTTTCTCACATACACTATACAATTTATCTCAGGATGTTGTTTTGCTTTTGTTGTGTTGCTCTTTAAATGCTTCTCCTCAGTCAATGCATTGTGTGCGCTGTGCGGTTCAGTTTCATTTTAGCAAAAAAACACCTTTCAATGAAAATCTGTGCTTAGAAAAGAAAAACTGTGGCTTTAATAACCCGGTCTAATGCGGATCAGTCACCATCAAAACTCATGGTCACTGATCATTACCAACAGAACACGTGGGCAGAGGTTTGTTTCTGTTTGTGATCTGTTTCTGTCCAGCGACCTTAATCGCTGATATCCAGCTCAGATAGAAACGCTTATGGGCGTGCACACTCACTCGAACTTATCTCTGTCTCTCATACGTAACTTTCACTCAGAAAGAATGCATGGGTGTGTCAAAATAAATTCTCCTACTGTTGTAAAATGTGTTAATGTTAACAAAACACTCGAACCGGGTTTTTCCGTAAGAGATTTTCAGTGTTATGATGACTTCTTCAGAATTCATTTTTGTTCTGTCCACTGAGGATAAAACACTTAAAAATGGTGCATATTTGATATTTTGTAGACTGAGATATTTTCATTTGTCTTGATTGTAGTGACCTCCTGACCTTTCAAGGCTCCGTAAACTTTCATCGAAAGATTTCTTTCCTGAGAAGTGAATTCCTCTTCTGTTTGTTTTAACTTTTTTAAGGTCTGTCCTTACCGACTTTAACAAATCCACCTTCGACTCAAATGTCAGTCAGTGTTCATGTTATGACAGTTCATTGTTATTTGGGGAGGAGCTTTAAGGTAGGCAGGAGATGGAATTTAACATGTTTTTAAAAGAACATAAAAATTTATTCTCTGTCTATCAGTGTACTCTAACTTAACCTCAAATAAATGTGTCATTGGTTCGTACCAGTTTTATGTAACGTGGCTCTTAGCATAGTCTCAACATTATGTTAGTGTAGGCAGTCTATCTATTGCTATGGTGACTAGAGCACTGATAAGCAGCGAACCTCTGGCATCCTGTTGGCATAGTGTGGTTTATGAGCTCAAGTTAATAATTTCCTACTATGAAAAGTGGCGTTCCCTGCGTTTGAGCCTAAAAAGGTGGGGCGGTTTTGATGACACATTCTCACTTTTCTTTCACCTGTTCAAACATGTATCTGTGCAGGTACTGGCAGGCATTCAGCTTTCATATGTTGCAGCTGCCCATTGCTTTTACTGTATCGTTCGGGCCACATGAACCGTCGTTATGTCTTCTCACATGTTTTCACTTTTTCCACTGTATACACACACACACACACACACACACACACTATACAAACCACAAAAATGGACTCATGGAGGTATGTAATGACAAGACAGCGGTTGCTAGGCACTGCAGCAACAACAACAGCTGGCTACACATCAGTCAGAGTGAACTGTAGGAAAAGAATACCGATAAGATAAACACACTGATGAGTTAGTTATTTAATGATGCAGTCTTGATGTAGGACAATCCGTCTGCTCATCAGATTCCCCTTCTTAACCCTCAAAATGCTGCTTGAGAATGAAAAAAACAACAAAGTATACTCAATGTACATTCACCACTCACACCCCGTAGTGTGGATGAGTACAAATTCGCACCATTGTGATTCTAACATAAGCAACCACAAATCATCCCATCAACACTCTGAGACCTTATGAATGGGAAACCCAGTTGCAACATCAAACAGGTTTCACTCCCTTTAGGAGTTTCTTAACCAATGGCTGTGTTGACTGAGCAGCTACCAAGCAGCTACGCCCTGCATGAGTAGATCTGACAGATTCAGAATGTTTCAGTGGATGTAGGGGGCCAATAAAAAAATCAGCTGATATGTAATGAAATACGCCATTGTATAAGTGAGTAGGCTGAGATCAGCACATGACCCATATAGCTTGCTGTACTGAGTCACTGTCAGGCCGGGATAGTGCTAAACCTCTGACTGACTTGGTGGATGGTGTCCAAGGAATGTGTTCACTGCAGGCAGAACAGATAAACCTGTTAAGACAAGTTCACTGCCCAGCACTACAGCCCATGCACTGTCCAGTGTGAGGAAGAATGTAAAGATGTGAGCTACAATATATATACAATATTGACTACATTTGCGTAAATTAAATTCTAAAACAGCCGTTGGTTAAGGTACTGTCAAAAAAAAAAGAAGAAAGAAAGAATTATGGTCCATTAAGTCCAGCATTAAAGTGCAATATCTTACTCAAAGCTGCACCAGATGTAAACTGTGGGAATAGTAAGTTCTCGATGCAAAGTGTGGAGCATACTGTACATTACAGTGATGTGACTGACCAACACAGTACTTTTTTTCCCGTTTGGTGTTGTGAGCGGTCCTATTTTTTGGTAAACAACGATGTGTTTTCCACAGAACTCATCCTCTGGCATTGTGTAGCTAGACCTGACAGCAAGCTATGGAGTTAAAAAATGAAGCCAGCGCAGGAGTGTCCGAAACTGCAGTTCCTAAAATGGCCACTAGAGGCTGGCCGAAAAAACGTGTGAGCCATCAAAGACGTTAAAAAATCCCGGCGGAAGTAAACATGATAGAGCCTGGTACAAATACAGTTTTGGTCTCCATAGCTAATACCCCCATTCATAAAGACTGTACAGGGGTTATATGAAACTTTCACTTTTAAATAGCATAAAAGCTTAAAATTACGCATAATTAAATGCGTGGGTACTTTGAGTGACAGGTGGGTGCCATGACTGGTCGCTAGGTGTCTGCCTCTGCATCACCCGCCTGCGTCTCTTCCATTCACGCCCCACCTCTTTGCCAATTTTCGTATTAGGAGATAATTAAGTGGAGTCAGCCAATGCCTAGATCGCAATGACGAGATCCACCACACCAAGCTTCAAAGCGTCTTTCTTCCAGAATCGTGTGAAGTCATGTGCATTTTTATACAACGTGCATTACTGTTCTGGTTGGTAGCATAAAGAGCTTGCAGCCATGTTAGCAGGTCTGCGAGTAACAGTCAACGTGACAATGCTAACATTCTGATGCTTAGGTAATATATAGAAGACACAGTTGGCAAACATAAGCTTCGACCTGGCTGTTACCAGTCCATTCAGAAACGTGCACATCTGTCACTCCCCCAACACACGCAGACTCCACACTAGTATATTTGTTCAAACTTCATTCCCACAGACAAAATCAGTGATGATCAATGTGGTTCAACGATTGAAACCCACAAAACCGGGAAATCAGTGAACAACACAAATATTGTATATGACATCATGCAAAAACAGGTGCCTTCAAAGGCCCACCCAAACAAGCCGACAACTTGGTTGCTAGGTTGTTTTTTGTCTAGACAACTTTCATGATCTTCCCTGTCTGACAAAGAGTGAGTCACTAAGTCAGACGGCAATTTACGCCACCGTTCCCATGGCTGACTACTATTGTGTGTGCGTGTGTGCGTCTTTGTGTGTGTGCATGGATCACAAGGACAATGTTAAAGTCCAGAACTATAAAGTAATATCTCCCACTGATGGTTTACCAAACACTGTAGATGTGTTTGAAAATGTGTTAACATGCCAACAGACTGTTCCACCTTGTGAAAAGAGCTTCTAGTGGCGACTCTGCAATGCAACTGAGTTTGTCAGTCTCTAGTTTTCATCACATACTAACTGTTGGGTTAGCTAGCATCATTCATTGCAGGGCTGCCACATTCTCTTCACTTGGCCTCCCCAAGACATTTCCATGCATGGCTTGCTGTGTTGTAAGGGTGTGTTCCTTTTTTCAGGTGGTGAAATTTTTGAGTACCAGATTAAAACTCAAGGTGACATCATTCCTTGGTAATGGACACACCCACAGCCACATGAGAATGCCAAAACAAGCACAAAGGGGTGTGTCTATCCGTCTAAAGGTTTTGCTTTTCTCTTTTGGAGTGTGATTTTACTCTAGTAGTGATCTCAACTTTTTATTTACCTCCAGGCGTTTTGGCACATCACTGAAATGAAGCTCCACTGAACAGAGTAGCTCTCTGTGCTAGCTTCAAAGCATAGCTCACGACAGACAATGTGTGCGACTCCATGCCATAGAAAAGCAGGCTGTACGACTAAACAAAGGAGCTGGCACCCATAATGAAACTTGATCCACTTTCAGATGTGAGTCTGATATAAAGTGCATGGGAAACAGAGAAACAGCCATCCTTAGAAAATTCTCTTACAAGAAGAATAAAGAATATAACGCACATTTGAGTATGTAAGAATATAAGATTATTTTATGACATTGGTCCAGTAAAATGTTCTCCTCACTCAAGCACTACAGTCGCCAGTCTAACTAAGAATTAAAGTTTTCTCATAATGATAGGAATTTTCTGGTTATTCATTACTATAGAATTCATACTGAAGCCATTTTTATACTATGAGACAAAGTCCAGACAGTAAGGATTTGAACATTTCACTTTTCTGTTCTTTAATTATCTTAACTAAACAAATACATTTAAACAGACAAAAAGTAAAAGTAAATTGCCCCAAGACACGGGGGGCCTGGAGTTATCGGACAGGTTTCTGCAGCCATAGGCCAGGCTGTTGTCACCTCTTGCTGTTAGCAAGAGGTGACAAAAAAACAGACACTTGCACTTTACAATTGGAATTTATTGTTTCAAGTAGCATTGCCTTTGAAATTTAACTCATTCTTAAGTTTTACTGCCACACACACATCCTTTCAAGTAGCAGGGAGTAGCATGTGCCTCACTTTTCAAGAAAAATGCGGAGAAACACGACTGCAGCTTTGTTCTGTTTGGTCAGATTCACTTTGGTGCATTCTATAAACACAACAATAACCTATAGCTAGGGTTATTTTCGAGCAGTGTCTGTAGTTTAAACATCCTGTACGTTTTGGGGTTGTTTTTTTTTTGTTTTTTTTTTATAGTAATTTGCAGTCAGTAGAGGTGGATGTCACGCAGTGTGTTTGAAGCAGGTGTGGAAGGATACCCAGTGCTGCATGGTGACAGGTGTCTGTGTCTGTGTCTGTGGGTTTGTTAAAGCCTCCACATATTAAAATATAACCCTCAGCTGCATTATTTGCCTATCATAAAAGATGTGTGCCGCCTTATACTCAACTGTGACATTAGCTACATGTGTATCAGTCAGTGTCACATGAGCAGACACTGGAGTGCTTCCAGCAGCTCTGTGCTTTGACTTGACTTCCTCAATCTGAAGTACACCCAGCAGGTTGGTTCTGTGGTGTAACACAGACAGTATTACATGAGCGACTTTAAATCACTAAATAAGGGCAAATAATAAGCCAGACATTCCTCAGCCATTTATTTGAAATGGCACCTCTCTGCATTAATGAATCCGTGTTCATATTTCCAGTTTTCTACACGGCTACTCATTCAAGTGTTCAGTATATAGAGCAATAGCTTTACAAACCACACCTCAGACATTGTAAAGTGCCCACACCCAGTTTACACATGCAGAGGACAAAAGAAAAGTCTACAGAGTGACTTTTTTACCTGGAATGTTTTGTTTAAATTGAACATTTGAAATTGAGGAATCTCATAGGATTTTCTGAAATGTTGTTTATTGTTTAAAATGTGGTGCATTTTCGCTTTGGCACCTACTGTAGTTTTGACCATAACCTGCAATCTGCTACTTGATCATGCTGTCCAGACTGTGATGACACGGTTCATGAGTCCACATAAAAAATAACTACTGAAAGTACAGCATGTTGTGGTATGATTTGTTACTTAGATTATGCAAGGTAGGTATGAGGAAGCAGGGTGGGCTGAGAGGGAGAGGGAGAGGTGAAGAAAGTCAGTTACAAGCAGAGGTGCTGATACATTGATTGACGTCCTGTAAGTTTGTTTTCTTTAGTAGAGTTTGTTATCATTCAGGTCTAAACAAGTGATATGTTAATAGAAAAACTGTAAGAATCAATACACATGTCAGTAAAAACAGGGTTAGGGTTAGGGTTTCAGCCAGCTAAAAACCTTTCAGAATTTAATAAGAAAGAGGAGGCCATGCTGTATAACTCTGTGACTATGCTATGAGTAACAAAGTGTAGTTTTCTTTACTATTTGATACATTTATTTTATTCCATTCTTTCTTTGCTTACATGTTTTTGCCTAACATGCTGCACAACTTTAGACAATTTCACATTCCCATAAGAAGTAATACAAATACATTAACATATGGATGCAGCATTGTTACACACTGTGTGAACTATTGACCTCCACCCTGCCCCACCTACTGACACGCAGTGGCTCATTTTAAATTATTGGTCAGGATTTATGAACATCTGTAGGTCTTCTAACAGCTATCTATGAGGCATGAGGTTTCGATGTAAAGTGGCTCCAGATTACACAGACTTGACCAGGCTTGAGTTCTTTAAACTATGACTGCCGTGACATCGATGACATTTCAAACAAGCGCAGACAAAGCTCATAACATTAGTGGTCTGTGTTGATCCTTTCTCTCAGTTTCATCAGCAACAAGATCTTGTCTTGTCTTTGCCGCCCCGCTGAAATCGCAGCACTCTTAATCCATGCTTATCGAACTTCTCAATAATGCAACTGTTCGCTGCGGGTGCTAGTGCCTCACCCTGCTTGGCCATTGCTATTGTGTGGTCTGATTTATGACTCAAGTATGCCCATTGACTATTGCTGGAAAAATATTGCAGCGTGAGAAAAAGAGTGAGAGATATCTGCGTGCATGTCTGGTTATGGATAAATAAAAAGGGCTACGGGTTGACTTCAGTGGAAACTGTTCAAACTAAGGAACATAAATTTTCTCCAAATAGTTGTTGGACAGCAGAGTTTTGAGCTTTAGGGCAAAGTTCCACACCATGGTAGAAATTAAAGGCAAGTGCATGTGAAAAGTTGGGGAAGAATGAAAAAGAATGCAGGCCTCACCTACACCAAAGGTGCAGAGGGATGAAACCAGTGGGCGTCAGTGCGAAATAAGTGGGTGTGGTGAAGTGTTCCGAGTAAGAAAGCCACCACTAAACCACCTCTGTAGTCGAACAGCACTGATTCATGTGCAATATTATTTACAACAGAACAAGGATGAAAACAAGTATAGTAGTATACTTGTGTGGTAACTTTCTGGCAGCATTAAAGACTTCTTTTTTCTCTCTCTGTCTTTAACAAGAGTTTAATGAATTAACGCTGCCTAAGGCATTTAGCTGGATAGTATTTAATAATACTTTATACTAATGGTTTAGCCCTTTGTTGGTTTTAATCTATGCCTGGCTCTCTTACATTGGCTGTACATGCAGAAGACAAAAAAATGCCTAGACTCAGATAGTTAATATGAAAGACTGTGCAGATGTGCTTCAGTAACAAAAAAGCCTGAAGTGAGTGTAAGTTAATTTGGGGTTAGTAGTTTAGCTCTTTCCAGTTTTTGTTAGTGATTTTGGCGTCTGATTGGCATAACCATGCTGCAACTTCTGTGGCTGTATTTGATCAAGTATTGTGACTTTTATCTAGGACAAATAGAGAAGTTCCAAATAGGAAAAAGGCCGTCCGATACAAGGGAAAGCGATGACAGTATTCTAAATACTGCATACACTGAAACTGATATAGTTTTTTTTTGTTTAGGTGGGCCTTATTTTAGGTGGCTGATTGCAGCTGACTGCCATCTACTCTAGGTAATATATTGACTATGGATAAGTACCTTGCTGAAAGTGTGTTTTGTTGCTTGTGGATTTCATTTTTAAAAGTGAGAGTGTGTTCTCCCAGACGGACATGCCTTTAAAACTAACTAGTTCAAAAGCAACAAGTGAAGTGGCATCCAGAAAGTGAAGCAATAGTCATGAGTAGCTGATAACGACAGAAGAACAGGTTTACAAAGTGTCTCGCTTGTTTGACATCCATGAAAACTTAATGAGAGGTCTCATATGCCGAGAGTATTGACTGATTGTTATGCTCCTTCCACGGCGTTAAATAGAACACATCTCAGCGCCACATTCCTGCCTATTCGTGTAGAAGTTAGCCGCCACGCAAGTTAATAAAGCAAGCTGTCTAAATGTTTATCAAGAACATATTCCCTTCCTTGTTACTTATTTACCCAGATTTTGAGATCACAATGTTCGAAGCGACACCAAACATGTTAGTATCTTGGCAGCAGATGACTGCAACGATTTGGAGAATTTCTTATTTCTACACTGTCCTCATATCTTCGATGTCTAAAGCAAGCAGGAGTGGGAGTGTCTCAATATCTGAGATTCCTGGGTATTATCATGTCAAGTTGTCCAACCAAAAGGTGAAAACTACTTTAACTAGCCTCTATATTATTAAAACGTTTCAACACTATATGCACTGATGGCATTTGTTGTGTCAGCAAGCAGAGCACCACTTCCCCCTCCCTCTACATGTAGCAGTGGTAAAGCACAATCCAGCAAAGTTTGGAAAGAAAAGTAGAAATTGAGTAAATGTACTTAGTTACTTTTCATCGCTGTACATATCATATCTAATGAAAAAAAATCTTATCAGATTGTGCATATTATAAAAAAGTAATTAATTCATTTTTTATTTCTTTATTTTTTAATTTGTCCTGCTTACACTTTAGTGATGTGTTTATTTGGTGCACAAATCTACTTTCCATCTAGTCTTAGATGGTAAGTTTTAGTTTATATATTTATACTTCTCAAATGTTGTTATTGCCAAAGTTTAGGCATTTTATGTGTTTTACAATTTTAATGCCTTTATAGTTTGATGCCTTACCGCTATTAATGTGTGAAATTATCAAAATAAAACTTAAGAATACTAAAATAGGCAGCTTCTTTTAAAATAGATTATCATTTCTGCTCCACTGGTTTCCTTATTTTTCCTTTCCCTTGAGCTTGTTCTCTTGCAGGGTGTGTCACAGCTTATCTCCTGACAATCCCTCCCTACCTGTTATACAGGACTGGCCACTCCTGTCATTCAGAGCGAGAGGCGTGTAGGCTGAGGTGAAGGGGAGGCTTCACTGCAATAGTGAGAGGACAGGTTGAAGTGGCTGATGAAGATCCTCCCCCCTGGTTGAGCTATAAAGGGAGACAGATTCGTCACTCAGACACTCAGAGGGACTTGGCTCTCCTTTTGAAGACATCTTCACTTCTCTTCTGCTCACCCAGTTGACAATCTCTATCGCTGCAAACATGATGATGAGGAAGGCACAGTCAGTCACCAGCTCCTCGGGCACCACCAGGAGGTCCTACGCCACACCGGTCTCCACCACCTACAGCACAAGACAAAGCTACGGCTCTGGTTCTGGTTCTGGTTATGGTTTCAGTGGAGCTGGAAGATCTCTTGGCTTTTCTTCTGCTTCCATGTCCTCTGCCCCAATGCCAATCACAGCTGTCCAAGTCAACCAGAGCCTGCTGGCTCCTCTGAACCTGGAAATCGACCCCAACATCCAGGTTGTCCGCAACCAGGAGAAGGAGCAGATCAAGACCCTGAACAACCGCTTCGCCTCCTTCATTGACAAGGTTGGTTCCTGTGAGCTCTGTCTGACTTCCTGTCTTATGTGCGGTTTACTGCAGGCCTCATTATCTTATACAACCACAGCTACATTTGCTTACAGCACCTGTGACAGGTGAACTGTCCCATTTTTCATTTCTAAACGTTGAATGAAAATAAGTAGCAAGTTTTCAGCATAGTGTTAGTAGTGTGCTTTTAGATATTTAAAGAAACTGTTGAGCACTGCTCACTGGACACATGTGTTCTTTTTATTGGTTGTGAGTCTTTTCTCTGTGGTGTATTCACCAGTCGGTTATAGCTTGTAAGATTAGCCAGTAAGTCTGACAATTATTGTGACAGATCTTGCCTTACTATGGCAACTCCGTCCAAAATCTACCTCAAATAACAGTTGGCCTGCAGCCATGCCTGAGCCTGTTGGGCCCTCACTGCCCACTGTCTAAACATGGGTGGCGATTACATTGCGCTGACTCGCCCTTTCCTCACTTGGTAGACTGGTAGGGAGAATAGGAATCTATCTGCACCATGCCCACAGAGTCCAAAGTCTGCCATTTGCACATTGCACCTATCACCTGGTTGTTAAGGGGAACGTGAATGTCAAGTAGACAGCTGTGAGTCAGCTTCACTCGTTTCAGATGCTACAACATGCACTGATGGCAGCTATTTAATGGTTTTCAGTAAGACTCTCTGAATGTTACAGGATGAAATACAGAACAATGATTTCAGCTCGTGATACTGCAATGCTTTGTCTTCCTTGGTTTATCTGCCACACCTAGTTTTTTTTTTTTTTATGACTGAGAGACTGTGGCTTTCATAGCAAGCAGGTTGAGTCATAGCCAAACAAGAGATACAAAAGGTGAAATACTTAAGGCCCCATACACATGAGTGTGAAATATCTGGACAGAACATTCTGCTTTATATCAAGTTAAAAAAATATCTGAAGATTATAACTAAAATGCTTTTACTGTTATGACTGCTTGAAAAGTATTGTCTCACAGATATGCCTTCATGTGTTGCAATTGTTGTCACTAGGGTGTGGCAGTTCAGATAGATATGCAGCTATAGTGTATACTCAGTCAGCTAAGGTGAGGCATCTTTAAACCTGATAGCAGAAGGGACACACCCTTCAAATCCTTTTTTGCACTGACCCTTGGCTTCTTTAAAAATGGATTTTTTAAAAATTATACTAAGGAGCATAAAACAAATCAGATGACAATGACAAACTACCAGCCAAACTACAATAACCATTTATCCTCATTTTCAGAACACAACAAGATAAAAACTTTTACAATAACATCTGACCATTCCCTCTGTTTTGTGTCTCCACAGGTTCGTTTCCTGGAGCAGCAGAACAAGATGCTGGAGACCAAGTGGAGCCTCCTGCAGGACCAGACCACCACCCGCTCCAACATCGATGGCATGTTTGAGGCTTACATTTCCAACCTGCGCAGACAGCTCGACGGGCTGGGCAATGAGAAGCTCAAGCTGGAGGGAGAGCTGAAGAACATGCAGGGCCTTGTTGAGGACTACAAGCTGAAGTCAGTGTCTATATGGCATAGCTATGACATACACTGGCAATAATGTTGTACTATTGTAAGATATTTAAACTCTGTTGCCATGGCTTTCCAACAGGTATGAGGATGAAATCAACAAGCGTGCAGCTGCTGAGAACGAGTTTGTGCTCCTGAAGAAGGTGAGAAAATATCCAGATGCCCCTTTATGTATTGTGTGATTTAACTATGGCCAGTAGTAACCCCAACTTATTTGTACATAATTTCTAGGATGTCGATGCCGCCTACATGAACAAGGTTGAGCTGGAAGCCAGGGTTGATGCTCTTCAGGATGAGATCAACTTCCTCAGGGCCATCTATGAGGCTGTACGTACAGTTTCCAGTGTTCAGTTCAACCAAATTATTTCATAATCATTGTGAAAAATCTCTGCAACAAGTTCACTGTTTTACATCTACAATTGGTTGTGTAGGAGCTTCGTGAGCTGCAGAGCCAGATCAAGGACACCTCTGTCATCGTGGAGATGGACAACAGCCGTAACCTCGACATGGACTCAATTGTGGCTGAAGTGCGTGCTCAGTATGAGGACATTGCCAACCGTAGCAAGGCTGAGGCAGAAAGCTGGTACAAGCAGAAGGTGAGAAGAATAAAACAAAGCCAATTATTATCTATAAAAATCTCTCCCAAACATCATCGTGTTCTTAATACCTTGTATTTTTCTTAATAGTATGAGGAGATGCAGACCTCTGCTGGGCAGTACGGAGACGACCTGCGCACAACCAAGGCTGAGATTGCTGAGCTGAACCGCATGATTGCCCGTCTTCAGAACGAGATTGAGTCTGTTAAGTCACAGGTATATTTCGCGAACGTCTCATCACTGCCACATTGATTGGAAAGATGTGCAGTTTTTAAATAATGTGCGATCTTCCACAGAGGGCCAACCTTGAGGCTCAGATTGCAGAGGCTGAGGAGCGCGGTGAGCTGGCAGTGAAGGATGCCAGGCTCCGCATCAAGGACCTGGAGGATGCTCTGCAGAGAGCCAAGCAGGACATGGCCCGCCAGGTGCGCGAATACCAGGAGCTCATGAACGTGAAGCTGGCCCTGGACATTGAGATCGCCACCTACAGGAAACTGTTGGAAGGAGAGGAGACAAGGTGGGATAAATGTACTTATGTACAGATTTAAGGGTGCAGCTGCCAGCTTAATATCTAAGCACTAACCATCCTCTATTCCTCCATTAGACTGGCCAGCGGTGGCTCCAACGCCACCATCCATGTGCAGCAGACCTCCGGAGGTGGTACGTTTCTGATTTTCTACATCAAACGTTGAACACGAACCAAAAGAAGAGACAGAGAGGATAACTGATAACACCTGTTTGTTTTCTGCTTTCTCCAGGACTGTCCAGCTCTGGTGGATTTGGAAGTTCCAGTGGCTATGGTAGCTCTGGTGGTTATGGTGGCACAATCACCAAGTCCTCTGTGTCAACTACCAGTTCCAGGAGATACTATTAAAGTCTTTTACAAAGGAGAGCCGTCCCACTTTCCCTTCAGAAACTTTTGAATTTTGTCTAAATCTGTACCCTTTCATGGTGCTACACAATGCGGTTAAGCATAACAAACGCTGAATATCTCAAAAATTGGTGAATACTGAAACTGTCAACTTTGTCCTCTGTTCAGTTTAGCAACATTTAGGAGTTTCTGAAGGAAAGCCATGCCTTAAACAAACAAAGGCCAGTTAGCAAGGCAAATTTTCTTTCTGCACTGACATCCAATAAGTAAGGAAAACAATTGTTTAAAACTAAGCAAGAAAAACATTTGAAAATCTGTACAACTTTTTGCACTGTAGTGTGCTCTGATAGCCACACACAGGGAAAATTATATATTTTTTTCTTCACATTTGAGAGCAGATATAACCAAGAAGAGCAAGTGACCATATCAGATCAAAGGAGAAATATTTGTGTGACTTTACAGTTTTGTTTACAGTTAAACTTTGAACCGATTGGTCTCTGGCTAGCTTTTTTGTTTACCGTTCTGTCCAAAGTTTTCTTGCTTAGTTTTTTCCTCAATGCCTTCAAGCTAACACTGTGTTGAGACCAGATTTATTTTGAGAAAAACCTTCTTGGCAATATGACTCATGAATGTTGCAGCAAATTACACCAAATAAATCTGAAAAAAATAAAAACTCACCTCTCACTCTCATTATTGTTGTGGTAAAGGAGAACACCTGACTACTTCAAGATCAGAAAGGTTGAAATTTCTCTGCTTAGATTTCACATAAGGGGCAGCTCACGTTTCCAGCAAACATCACAGTTATGTTACACTTAGTGATCACACATAAAAGGAAACAAAGGGAAGAATCATTGATCATTACCGCAATCACTTTTAGTCTCCATCCCCTGCAATATAACTGGTGAGGACTCAGTTACAGGTGAAAGTGCATCACAAGAGTTTTATTGCAACACCCATCTCTTATCACTGTTGCGCCCTTTGTCACAGCGGCATCTGTGTCTATAGTGCAGCTTAAAGATTTTTTTAAAATACCACCCAGTGCTCCAGAGAAGTGGCAAGAGAGGCCTTGGTAACCCTACAGCTTTTTGTAAGACTCAGGTAAAAGAAAACGTTGGTAGTGAATTCTTCAGAAGAGACCGCCTAGTGTGAAATGAGTGGATCTTTATTTTCATGACAGAATCATACAGTGTACTGATATAAAATAATTCAATTTATTTGTCAATGTCAATTCTTGTTGAGATTTATCTATTATTAACAGCTAATATTTCAAAAGGCTCCATTATTAATTGAAATAATCACTTACTTGAACTTTTTCCTTTTCAAGTGATCATTCATAATGATGGCTGTGTGTTGTTTTTTTTCTGAATGAGACAAAACTCTGCTCACAAGAGCACCTATATTGAATAGGCGGTCATTAACATGACCCAGAATGCAACGTATGTTCACACTACCAAAGGAATATGCACCCCAGACCACCTCCAAATGTCGTCTGAGATCAGATGTGTCACGACTGTCAATAGGAATCGGACACACAGATCACACAGACACAGTCACGGACCAAGAACCCAGAGGTTGGTGATTAAACCGATTTACTGGCAAGACAGAGGAAGCAGGTGGGAGATTTGCAGGACGACGGAGATGGACCAGAACCAAGGCTTGTGGGGAATCCAGAGAAAGCAGGAGTGGATATGCTGGGAGGGAGGCTGGTGGACAGGTGGAGCTGGGTGAGGATTCTAGGGAGAACACTGCAGAGCAGGTGAGTATGGATCCAGCAGCTGAAAACAGGGAAAACAACAGTCAGTAATCGCAAGAGAAAACTCAGGACTAGAGACGAGAGCCACGACACTATACCGCTAAAGGAAAGCAGATGATCTGGCGAAGAGTTGGAGGACTGAACCAGGATTTATGGACGAGGGAAGTAGCTGGCTGATGAGGCTTCATATATTGCAGGTGTGCAGGTAAGTGGCTTCAGCTCCACCCAGCTCCAGACCAACCTCCAGTCAGAAAACACAGACACGGAGAGATGGATACACCCAACAAAGAAACAGAGGGGGAAAACGGAACACACAGGAAATCCTGACAGGATGCCTTTAATCCGTCCCTAATGCATCCTGGGTGTGTTCAAACCTGTACTTAAAACTGGTCACTTGTAACTGGATTGCCCAGGACAGATGTGAATGCAAGGCCTTAACAGGGCCATAGAGAAAGTAGGAAGAGGAAGGAACAGAGGCATGCGAAAAGATATGCAAAACAGTGATAAACTAGAATTACCACCACGCAGTTTTAGAAGTTTATGTCCATCTGTCCAGTCTCATAAAATCAATGAACTGAAAACTTTAAAAGAATTTAAATTTAATTTAAAGAACTTTAAAAGAAGAACCTCTTGGTATCAGTTTCTCAATTAGCATGCAACATGTTGGCTAAGGACAAAGCCTGTTTTGTGAGGGCACGGCAACCTCTGAGGAATTTAGGAGAATGCTGTTTCTGAGTCATTGACCGGAGTGTGTTGTGTGAGATCACTCTGACATTTGACCATGAAATTCTAACCAGATGTTAAATCCAATCTGCAGACCTACCTGCTTTGCATCCAGAGCCAAGTCAAGTATAAACAATGCCCTTAGTTCACAGTGTAGTGCACTACCTGTCTACATTGTAAACTAAGGGCAATGAATCCTGCACTCAGTATCAGCAGATTATCAAGGAAATACCTTTGCTCATCTTCCCCTGGGGCTCAGACTGCTGGCAGTCATCTTGCATTTTAGCGCTGAATTTGATCCCAGAGGAATTAAAGTTCAGACTACTCAAACCCTGAAGATGTAGCCACTGATGTTTCACCAAACCGGTTTGCTCATTACTAGAACAATTATGGGATAGCCTTGAGGAAGACGGAAGACATCCTCCAGTAGACACATCCCACAGTTATAGACATTTCTTTTATGCTCCAGACAAGCAGTCTGGGCTTAAACTCGGAGTTCTTATCATTCATACCAGTCATAATTTGTTCACTTGTGCGGGCTCTGTGGAGACATTTAAGATATCTGCGAAGGAGTACAATCTGTAATGCTGAGACTGACAGCACCAAGAATGGAAAAGCACTGGTCATTACAACCACGCGCGTGATGGTACAGTCTGTAAGCAGCCTGTCCTTGAAGAGGATCACTGGTCTTATGGTTCAACACTTAGTGATTTCTCTGAGTCAGCAGACAGAAAACAGTTGGTGTACCTCACTTATAGCAGAACTACAAATTTAAAGATTGGATGAATGACTAAGGCTTACAGTTAAAGGGCTAATTAACTAGATTTAATTTATTACACAAAAGCAGGGAAGAAGAAAATAGACAAAGAATACAGGCAACAATAACAATATGACACATATGGCATCATTCTGCAATCTCAGAATAATGGGCCTGGATCATTTTTCGTGAAGAAGAAACCAACAATACCATTGCTGCAGATAAAACACGTATTGTCTCACATTAGAGATTAATCAATGACAGAACAGAAACAGAAACAGTTCATGATCAAATGCCATTAAGAATTATGGTAAATTCAAACCATAACGCCATCTGGCTTAACATTTTTGTCTGTGATATCCTTTGCCCACATTTGGTCCATTAGCCATTTTTAAATACAATAATGTGGTCACTGATTTATTTAATTTGGGGTCACTATGCAGAGTGGATACTGTCTTCTGAGTCTGAACGACTGCAGCTGATTGATAACTTGACATCAATAATCATATTTTTATAATGTAAAAATGTGATTCAACTGGTTAAATTGCTGTTGTTGTAGCCCTAAAAACGGAGAGCCATAAAGTGAATTAAAAGAAGGCACATAAAACTGAGATCCTACAGACAATGAAACACTAAATGACACATCTCAGTTCAAGTCGTAAAAAGGCTCTCCAACAAAACTATGCTTAAAGGAGAGATTTAAAATAAAATCACCTGACCTGTTTCCCTTGGGCAGATTATTACACATCCTAATTATATGTAATTTTGTATATCTATAAAATACAGTATGTACAGGTTCATGGTGAGTGCAATTTTGCCTGAGGGCAGAAGACAACTCCGTTCACCTCAAAAAATAAAAAATAAAAAACTCACACAAAAGAGCTGGAACTCATAATCACGTCAATATAACTACTATGATAGGTAATACTTTGAAAACCACAATCCAACTAGTTAAAACTTCCAATATTGGTTGCAGGCTAGAGTAATTCCATCAACACTTTTTTAAAGGTGTCATATCATGTAAACCAGTCTTTCTGTCTGTATGATTAATGTTTTTCAGCTGTTCTTACAAGTACAATTATTCAGACATATCACAGGATACGTCTCAGCTTTTATATCCTTACCGTCGGATTTTCAGACCACACCCCTATGAGCATGTGATCTCTGTCACAGCGGAGCAAAGTTTGCCAAGAGGCTGATCCTTTAACGGACATTGACCTTTGTTTTCTTTGCCATTACTAGAGACGTGACGTTAGACGAGACAAACTGAATCTATTGACCAGCTCTTTGAAATGAACGATGGAAACCGAGTCGCAGTAATAATAATAATAATAATAGCTTGGACTTATATAGCGCCTTTCATAGTACCCAAGGTCGCTTAACAATGGGGGNATTGCATGATGTCATCTGAGTTGTCCACACTTCATGTGAGTGCCTCAGTATGCAGCGGTCTCTAGAAGGAGGAGAACATGCTTCATTTGAAGAGAGTGGCTGGTGACTCAAAAAGACAAAATGAGCCAAAGAAATTGCAACAGCATGCGGATGTATGGTAATGCAAGTATAGTATTTGTCAGAATATTGTAGCGGGGTTCAATTCCCAATCTATCTAGAATCAGTATTTTAGAATAATTCAAACTCAGGTAGAATATATATTGGTAGGATGTCCAAGTTTGAATTATTCTGTTCCAAATCTTACAATAATATTCCTCCCAGTGATTATTTCCTGGATAAAATGATAACAAGGAACAGATCTTCAAGATCCAGCTCCCTTCAGAGAGCCATAAATCCCAACTCCCCCAAGAAATTCTTAGGAGTGATTCGAAAGACTGGCCTTACCCTTAACCCCAGCCCATCACCACAATCAATAAACATTACACCTTCTACAAACCATGATCAATATAGGTGAATATCAGGAGCCGCAGTTGGAAACACGCAGTGATGAGCAGTGTGCTGCATGTGGAGCGAGGGTCAAACCGCTTAGCGTCTTTGTCAGGTGATAATGGAGGAGGGTCTGTTTGTGTGCATACTTGTATTAATCATGTTGCGAGGACATGCACGGTCACATTGTGAGGATATTGTAAAGCATTAAATTTTCTTATGATGACTTGGAAAATGGTAAGGAATAAGTTAGGTTGAAGTAGTTCAGCTCATGACCTGTACTTTTTCCATATGAATCAAAAGAATTGGTTTGCTATTGTGCTTTCTACTGGTCATGGTTTAATTGCCTCCTCAGCCATTATATTAGACATATAGCATCGGCCATGATAGGAAACCCCTTTGCATCATTGGGCTACCTGTCAGCAACAACAGACAGTAAAAACAATCCAAAGATAGAAAATTATTGTAGGATAAGGATAGTTTCCAATTTAAAAAAAATCAGTTTATTTTAATATTTTAATTGATTGCTGATATTAAATAAATAATAATAAAAAATGCAATTGTATGTAACATGTTGTTAAATGCAAATGGTTTTTTAACATAATATATTCACCACAAGACATTTCTCGTAATTTTTCTATCTACAGCCGCCCTGTGATGACGCTTATTTGCATAAGTTCACACACGCACCTGCAAGATCCACACAGGTGTTTCCGCTCGCTGCATGTGACTGGACCTCGTCTCTGCGCAGCCCACAGCTTGATTATCATCTCTCTCACTATCCTGTCGTTGCACCTGTTCATTGGGACTGCTCCCACTGTGCTGCTCAGTCAGAAGAAAATGGCCTGAAACAAAATAGGCGGTGCTGCGGTACAACTAGTATGATAACGTCCACTAATTTGGAGACTAGTGTTCTCTCTCATCCATCAGAGTTCTGCAGTTTATTTAAATTAATTAATTCCAGAGTAATATTTTATTACCCAATTTTAACCTGTGCAGATCTAATCAGCCACAATGAGTGAGAGCACCTGTGTATTTAGAAAGGTTTACTCATTTCTTTTCTCAACAACCAAAGGGAGAAACCCATGTGTGTACTGTCCAGTACTCTCCAGTTAAATGTGAACTGCACTCATGAACATACAAAGGGACCATCACAGTGAAAACACTGACTGCACACTGAAACATTAAACACCGACACACTGGATATAAATCAGAACATGCCGGTTTGTCAGAGTGACAGAAGGCTCAGTAGGTACCGTAATAGTAGTGCTTGGGACTGGTGTGTGACTCTGTGAGTGTTTGTACGAAGTAGGTAGATGTGTTATTGTGATTCTAAAGCACTTGAGTTCCAATAGGTAGATACAGTACGCCCTATATAAACACAAGAGTATTAACCATTCACCATAAACATGCACTAGTATATTATGTACAGTGCGTACAGTGCATTACGTTCCACTAAGACTGCAAAAGGTCAAACAAACTAAAAGAATAGAAAGGATTTGTATGACTCCAGTCAGTAAAGGAAGCGTTTCCTTTAATAGTCTGCATCATGAAGAAAATAAACAAACCCTGAGTTTATCAAATGAACTCAAAGAAATTCAGTGCCACTAAAGGAACAGGATAGTTTCGAATATGTAAATTAAGTCAAGCTCTAACATAACAAAAGCCACTTTAACAAAGACGTGATTTCAAATGAAATTGCTTTGTAAATTGCATTTACAAATATTGGACCTCAGGTGTGTTATTCCATTGTCTAATGGTTCAACAAAACGAGCGAGGCCATGTGTGTAATGTCACAGTATATTAACCTACACAGTCCAAGACAGCTGAGAGACGGGCTGCTTTGTGCTGCACCTCCGTGCCCTCCAGCTGATGTGTTGTGGCTCTTGTCCAGTGTTCAGACACTCCAGCTCTTAAATAGGGGTAGATTTATAGTCATGTCAGCTGTGCTCTTGCAGCTTTGGCCTCAAGCAAAAAAAAAAAAAAGATTATTTTCTTCCTCACAGGTAGATTTTCAATGGAATTTTGCATTTTAAACCAAAAACGTGTAGTATTAACAGATGTTTTTTGTAGTTCTTTATTGTAGACTTAAGTGGTTCACACTCCTTTATCCTTGCTTTCAAATCTTTTTTGTTGCATGCTGAGTGACACTTCCTCTTCCCAGTATAGACACCCACTATGGCATGCATGAATGTAACTCCCCGCGTGTTTGCTCAAGTGTCCTACTGCAATATTTCTCCTATCCATGAGCACTGCCTTTGTCCTCCATGACAAGGCGCTGTGTGTGAGTGATGGTGCCATGAGACGGGACAAACTGATGTGTGGAGACAGATTGCCTGTGCCAGGGTGCCTGCCCCAGCCTATTCAGCCGGTGGGAAATGATAGATGTCCGGACTAATTTTAAACTCTGTGAACTAAATTCCCGTTACCAGAGGCAGTGATGGGTAACTGGAGCACAGCTGGAGTGTCTTGATAAGACCTGCGCTCACCTGTGTGTCCACACCTTCGATGCCCTTTTAGCTGTCACTTGCTGAAAAATGTTTAACAAAGATGAGGAGTTAATAATTATTAATTGGAGTGAAGAGCTGAAGTGTCACACTGTGTTAACATGCACAAAATAGTCCAGAATATTCGGAAACACTGAAATATTCCAACTAATTCTTATCAGAACATGAGTCTGATAACCCACCCCTTGGATTTCATTAACGGGTTTGTTTCAGTCGATAAGGAGAAAAAAAATACCTCTATTTATAAAAAAAATATGACTGTAAGTGCATAGTCATATAGACAAACAATCAGAGTATTTTTTTCTGTAATCAAATTCAACTCCACCACTACATGAAACCTGCCCTAAAGATTTGATTGGTCAGGCAGGTCTTTGCCAGGCCACGATCCGGCAAACTGACTCAAGAAAAACTCTTGTGGGCGGGGGGAAGTTCGGGCTGGCTTCCAGGCCAGCACGCTCCACTAATATTCCTAATTATTTTTGTAACGTTTTTTACGTGAAGTGGGCTTGTTTCTTCTGTGTAAACTGCTTTCCTGTTTCATTAATTCAACCACCTTTTGGAAAAGGTTTGAATTACTATATTTGCACACTTCCAAAGACCTCCTGATACCAAGTCTGTTGGTCTGTAGGTGTGCAAGCTTTTCTTTTGAGTATGCATCTTTAACCCGGTCTACAACTGAAAAGTGCTGATGGTAAAGAGACAAAGGGCAAAGTGCTACATTACAAAGAGGTCTTTGAAGTATTAGGCTGCAGTCTGTTCTTTACATGACCCATATCTAATTCGGAATGATGATAATTTGTAATTATGAAACACTAGGAGGTAGTTGGATAGCCACAGCCCAACAGATCTGGTTATTAATGAAAAATACAGATGCTCTGCAATCCTTTAACCCCATGTGATGTATCTCCACATCACATCGGCAGGTGTTTCAATTCAACACCTCCCTATCTTTTTTGACTGTCTCTAAACTGTGTGTACTGACCGGTCAGAGACATGCACACATTCTCCTGTCAAGTTTGTTCTTCAGATGGAAAGTGGTGTGTGCCTCTCTCAGGCCTCATTTTGTATGTACACAGCAGTTATAAATGAGTCCCTATGTAAACCCTTGAGGCAAGCAGGTTGGAAGCAAATACAGCCGTTTTTTTCAGGCAAGGGGTGGAGGCTAAGGGCAGTGGCACAAAGGTGCGGTCCCTCCTGTAACTTGAAGTACCACTGGATAATGGATTTTTTTCTGATCCAGGGTTAAAGCTGAGGAAGGACAAGGCATCGGAAAAGTAATGATTCAAGAGCTGCAGGAGCAGTGGGGAGTCATCCTAAAGCTCTACAACCTCAACATGTTCTACAAATAAATGAGTCAAATATCAGGGAAGAGTGACTCCCACCTGATGAATCACCTGTGGCATCACCTCAAAGATTCAACATGCTGCATCGGCTGAAAAGGTGCAGGACATGGTGCAAAAACTAGGGTCACTGATGCTCATTGATGTCCAACACCAGCAAATAGCCGACTATCAGCTAAGCATATCAAGGTTCTCTGATACAAGAGGTGTATTCCCTGATAGGTCATTTTTAATAAACGTATTCAATGTTCAACCCTTTTGGCCTCACAGGCGTTCGTTAGACAAATAATAATTAAAAAAAAAAAACAGGTTCTAAGACAGAATGGGATAGAAAAAGTTTGCTGAAGTTTGTTGAGAGTGTGTGTTTGTCAGCAGACTGAGCCTGATCCCTTTTTCTCACTTACTTAGGCTGAAGTCAAATATCAGTTAAGATACTTTCTCTTTTCCTCTTAGGAAGAGAGTTCTCAGTTTCAGCTTGAAATTCAGGCAGTTTTGGTCAGTTTAATGAGGAAAGGTCCTCTGAGAAACAACTTTAATACGTCTTGTGTCCTGTGGCATCATCAGCATGAAAAGATGAATAAGCTGAATATAATTTAGGCACATCCTCATTTAAGCACTGTTTACCAGAAGTAGGTTTTATGCGTTGGTGTGTGCCCCCATCCTGGCTGGAGCATGTCAACAGTTACACTACAGATAGTTTGTTATTTTTCATTTTCTGTCATTGGTAAGGTGCAGTTAAAGTATCTCATGGCTTTCATCAGAAGGAATTAATAAACACTGACTAAATAAAGAGACTCAATCTGCTTCCTCTTATTAAATATAAAGTATACCCTGCAACCAAACGTCATCTGCTGAAAAAAATACATAATATGTGCTGGTTTCTTTCAGTTTGAATAAACATGACTTTATGTACTCCACATCAAATAAAATGGTCTTGAAACTTGATTTTGGTGCAGGGTCAAGACCCTTCAGTTTACTGCCTTTTCACTAGTCTATCCTCAATAAGAAACATTTATTTAATTGGATCAACTTACTGTTAACTTACAATTAAAACATATTTTCATCTTTTCTTTTGATGCCTCTTAGTCTTTTTCTCTCCTAATGATGGAGTGCTTGACATTAACATATTAATTATCAAACCAAAAAATTCATTCCTGTATAATTACATCTCACAGTGTTGATGAAGCTGATCAGGTACAGTAAAACCCTCTGTATTTGTCGGAGTTTTACATCTGGCACAATGAGGGGAGGGGGAGAAACCATAACAATGAAGGCTAAGTAAGCCACAGTGTAACAAAGAACTGATTGGGGATTACTCAAACACACAACCCAAAACACTGGTGGTAGATTGATAGTCTTTACGTGAAAAAAGTCCAAAATCAAGTACAAAGACAAACTGGCAAAGTGGGAAAGGAACACAGAGGCTAAATACAGGGGGAACAATGAGGCACAGGTGAGATATATCAGGGCGGGGCTAACAACCACAAAGAGGAAGTGAAGAAATCAGAAATGACAAAGAGTTAAGCAGTTTTCAAAATAAAACAGGAAATGCCCAAAAACAGATACAGTCAACCTTGAACAGGTGCTGCAGAGCTGGATGTGACATACAGGAAGTAGTAGAATGTTAGAGCATATGGCGGAAAAAGGTTCTACGAATTCTCCATCTCTAGTGGTCAGGAAGAATGAAATAGAAACGTTTCTGATACTCCAGATGAAGAAGAAACACAGAGGACTCAGAGGAAGGATTATAGTCTAAAAATTAAAGTAATCCATAGAAGTACACTTTTCACATAAGAAGACTTGAAGACAGCAAGTGTGGCGAGTTCACCTCTAGGTCAACACTGCCTAGTTGTTTAAATAATAGTTATTTTCCTCAGCTTGAATCTTTTAGCTTGAGATATTGATCAGGTCATACAGCTGTACATTCAGTATGTTTATTTAAACATAACAGGGTCCATTGTCACACAGAATCCAATGTGGTACCAACATAGCTCTCATTAATGACGTAATATATATAACAATGTAAATACTATTTTTAACATGTGTCATATTATATTTTATGAGCATGCACATCCTGAATCACTTTAAACAGTTATCTACAGCAGCACTGGCAGCACTTCTATTTAAGATGATAAGGTTTAAGCCTTTAAGTTGGATCTGACTTCCATCAAGGATGTCCCTGCGATAGAGCTTAAGGGCCCCGTGGAAAGTGTATGGACTCATTATCAGACAAATTAACTGGCTTGCTTATTGATTGGTGTCTTTGGCTTTGCAATCTATTGCATGACATCTCTGTCAAGACCTAGAGCAAAAGTGGTAACAGGCTGTGCATATGAATCTGGCTTAGGTAAAGGTGTTAGTAAAGGAAACTCAACATAGTTAGCTTTCAATAGTATTGCACTTGCATTTTAGGACTTATTTGAGAAAAACTCAACTGCAGACCTTAAGATAGATTTGATTCTAAAATCTACAATCTGCAAATAAGCCAAATACATACTTCCTGTTTTTGATCTATCTAATTGGGTTAATTTTGGGATGCTCACGAACGTAATTTAGACATGCTCTGTGTTTGTTTTGCCTCAACAGTTTTCTTTATGTGACACACAGATCTGTCAGATAAGATCTGTGTTGACCTAAATTCAAATAATGAATTCACCTTCTCGGTATATTGAACCGAGAACAATACTGAGGAACAAAACAGGATCTGCTCGGTGCGCTTGCTAGCTAAATTGGAAGAAACTGTTTCATACTGGGGCCCCAAGTGAGTCCAGTCTGTCGTGGTGATGGAGGATTTCTCCGGGCGAGTGCGGATAAAAACAGTCCCACTGTTCATTAAAGACACCCCAGTGGTCACGCTCTGTCCAGTTCTTCTCTGTGTCTGATCATCACAGCACAACCTCCCAGCTCGCCTGGCCGCCAGCTGCTGACGGGGTGTTTAAGAGAGACAAATGGTCGCTGACTGTATCAGGTAATGGATATCCCATGGTGGAAGTTGGATAATTGTTCCCAGTTTTCATTTCGCCGTCCTTCCCACAGACCCTTTCTTTTATGGAGGCAGGGGTAAAAACTCCCATGAACATCACTTCATACTTCATATTAATCACACAGCTTCTCTTTCATGTGAAATAGACAGATTTGTGTCTTATAGATTGCATGAGTATTTTCTTCTCTACAAAGTATGCTGAACATTTGTTTTGATTATCCATACCACTCAGTGAGGGCTGTATCCATCTATTCCACGGGATAAGAAGTTATAGACATTGGCTATTCCATCCAATGTCTATAACCTCTTATCCCGTGGAATAGCGATAGCACCACAGCAATTGCTATGTGCTGCACGCTACTTTCACTGTAAGTGTTTAAAGAACAAAATGCTATCAAGCCTTCGCTCATCCAATCTAGAAGTACCCAAAGCTAGATGTCCCAGCTCTTATCTCTAAATGAAACAGTCTATCTCTACCAGTGTTTCCTGAATTCTGTTTTTTTTTTTTTCAGAACAAATATTCGTATTCTAAGGTAATACTTGACTTTGAACTGAAAGCATTATAGTACACGTGTTACTGACTGCGCTGCTGCTGTCAGGTTGAGTGAGTTCGCCACAGAGTCCATGAATGTGCTTGAAGTGAGGCGTTGTTTTGAAAGAATTTTCAATCAGTGAGAATCTGATCATCATCCTTGCAATAACTGGCTGACATCCAGTGTGAGACACATACATCGATCAGCCATAACATTAAAACAACCTGCCTAAGATTGTGTAGGTCTCTCTTGTGCCTCCAAAAAAGTTTTGACTCATCAGAGAATGGACATGGGCCTTCTGAGGGTGTCCTGTGGTGACCTATGGGTTGAGGGGAGGGGCCTCTGTGGATCATCCCACAGATACTTGATCAGTTTG
>JASGAT010352670.1:0-12568 GCA_030220025.1 Chelon auratus | reverse complement strand
TTTTTCGTGCCTACACATGGGGTGACGATTGAGAAAAGATACAAATCCCTTCATGATTGAAATTCCTTGTCTGCTTGGGATAATCTGAAGGCAATAGGAACACATGCCAACAAGAATTAAAAAAAAAAAAAGATGTTGATGCACATGGTGGTGAAAGTGCCACAGTTCTTGTCTTGTTTTGCCACAGTTCTTGTCGAGGTGAATTCAAGTGTAAAAAAAACATCAGAATTCCGTTAAACGGCCAGTTAGCTCAGATGGTCAGAGCGTGGTGCCAATCAACCCCAAAAGTTTCAACCCCATTCACACTTTGACACTAGAGCCCCTGATGGACAAGAGTTGTTTGAGCACCATTCAGAGGGAAGAGGACGGGGGAAAAAAAAGTCCCCCCATCAACAACAGATCAGTACTCAACCGTTAATGGGAATTAGCTGCACCGGTTTCTGGTTAACACAACAAGCAAGTTTCAGTAGTAGTTCCTATTTAAACCTCAGACTTTCCACTAGTCCCCTAGAACTGAAGAAGCTACTCGGGTAAGTGGTGAAACATCTTCTCAAAAAACTCTACAAGTCCAGTTGCCAAATCCAGGTACTGTGGTGCAACAATGGAAAAACACCAAATAGTTTCACCTCTGTCCACACCCTGAGCTTGGAGTTTCTGTACATTAACGGGTTGTTACAAAATCATTCACTGGGGGGAATAAAGGAGCAGGTCCATTGTTCCACGACTACCATAGAAGCCGCATTGGTCTACCTGAATCTGAGGTTTGACTATTGGTCTGACTTTCCTTCCCAGTATCTGGGATTGCACTTTCCCTGGCAGCCTGAGCAGCGTGATAACCCAATAGTTGGAGTACACCATCCGGCCCTCCTCTTTGAGGACGGGTGCCACCACCCCGCTCTGCAACTCCACAGGTACCGTCCCCGACGTCCATGAAATACTGAAAAGGTTGGCATACCCCTGGTGTGGATCAAAAGGGATATGTCAGAAGTGGGATTCGAACCCACGCCTCCAAGGGAGACTGCGACCTGAACGCAGCGCCTTAGACCGCTCGGCCATCCTGACATAAAAACACAGTATTGTAAGGTTTTTGTTTTTTTTCTGGACCTACAATATGCCTTAAGAACATAGTGAAATTCAGCTCCGCTAACTCGTTGTCATTACATGCTGTACCGAAACTTACCCCACAGTATCAGTCATGTCAACAACAAAAACCTGCCCCGTGTGAGGCTCGAACTCACGACCTTCAGATTATGAGACTGACGCGCTGCCTACTGCGCCAACGAGGCTCTGGAAACAGCAAAAGTGTGATTTTTGGTGGCTAGTTATGGGTGACAATTGAATCCCTTCATGATCGAAATTCCCTGTCTGCTTGGGATAATCTGAAGGCAATATTACTTGTGCAGCAAGACTGGCATCATAGGAACACACCCCAACAAGAATTTTTTTGAAGATGAATTCAAGCGTAAAAACAACATTAGAGTCCCGTTTAAGGGCCAGTTAGGTCAGATGGTCAGAGCGTGCTACTAATAACTCCAAGATCATGGGTTCACACCCCATACGAGCTTTCAACCCCATTCACGCCTTGACACTGGAGCCCCTGACGGACAAGAGTCGTGTGAGCACCATTCATACAGACAAAAACAGTTCCTTCCTTAACGACAGATAAGTACCCAACCGTTAATGGAAATTAGCTGCACTGGTTTCTGGTTGTTAACACAACAAGCAAGTTTCAGTAGGAGTTCTTATTTAAACCTCAAACTTCCCACCAGCCCCCTAGAACTGAAGAAGCTACTCGGATAAGTGGTGAAACGTCTTCTCAAAAAACTTTACAAGTCCAGTTGCCTTTTTTGAACCCTTTTTGGACATACCATGACATGGCTGGATAACTGAGAACCTCAGACTAACCCAGTGCGTCTCAAATAATGATTTTTCAATTATATAAAGAAATTAATTATTTGTGTTTTTGCTAACCACTCCGACTGGTCCTACGAGAAAGTAGAGCTTGCAAAAGGTTGCTATGAATTTTTCGAACGTGCAAAACCACAGTCAACGGCAAAAACCGACATTGGAGTATCACATGCGTTATTTCAGGTGCAGTCTGAGCAGACACAGTGCGTCACGAATACGCGACGCATGTATCCTTATAATTACTAATACCGATACAATAACGATAGACAAATTCTACTATTTATAGTCGGGGGGGGGGTTCTTCTTCCTGGGGGGGCGTAACAGAAAATAATTCAGTAGCACTGGACTAACTCTTATGTGTAAGCAACACTAGCCTGATAACATCTGCAAGTTCTGCAACACTGTTCAAATCTGGGCCAGAAAAGACAGGTTGAGGATTTAGGTCCCTGAGATGTTGAGTTTGCATTGGTCAGGGGAATCGAACCAGGGTCTTTGCAGGGAAAAATAAAAACTGTCTTTGGCCAACTTTTCCAAAAGTTATTACGAAATGGATTTGAAATGCAAAAGTATGTTGCATTGGCCGGGAATCGAACCCGGGCCTCCCGCGTGGCAGGCGAGAATTCTACCACTGAACCACCAATGCTTACATAAATGCAAATTGACGTCGTTGCTGGAAACTGGTCACATGGTCAGCAAAAAGCAGAAGGCTGATGTGACCTCTGAATGTACACATCATTGTCTGCTTAAGTTTGATTAATAGTCGTAAATCACTTATTTGCCATAGCTACAATGTAGCTCTAGACCCTGGGAGCTTAACAATCTCAACAGCAACCAGAAAAACTCAAAAGTTAAGAGTACAGTAATGAAAACTAAGAGATGTTTTTCTCAGTACTTTGTAGTGTTGTAGTCAAGACCACCTAACCCGAGACCGAGTCAAGACCAAGACCAGAGCATACCAGGACCAAGGGTGCATCCGAATACCCATACTAACGTACTGTTCAGTAGGCGAGACGCAGTACGTCACAGTAGTAGTACTTCCAAATTCTTAGCAGACATCGACTAGTAGGCGAAAAATACCCGGATGGCCTACAACCTCCACAGTATACAACGGTAGCTCACTACGCTATCCCACAATTCAGCAGGAGCCCACTAAGCGTAGAAGAAGACGAGCCGCCAGGAAAATCAAATCAGACAAAATGGCTGAGACCGTTGTGACAACTACAGCTACGACAACCGAAGTTTATAAATGTAAGTATATTAGGATAAATGTTGAGTTTAAAATGTTGGTTGTTTCGAAAATACTTCTCCGAGGTGGATTTAAAATTTTGCGGCATCCGTCGGTGTGCGTCATATGTGTCGGCGTCACATGTTAACATCCGGGGTCAAAGGACAGGCAAGATGGCTGCCCAGTACGTTCGAATTGTATGCCTACTACTCGCTCACATACATAAATAAGGTACTAAATTGACGGTTGAGTAGTACGTTCTAACCGGCGTTAGGAATGTACTGACTATTCAGATGCACCCCAAGACTTTTAGGGGGTGAGACCAAGTCAAGACCAAGGCAGAGGACTATTTCAGTATATTCCACTTATTTCTCTCGGCCACATTTCTCTGATGTTGTATGCTCCTGATCATAAGGCATCCTGAGAATTCTTCATACTTTTGTCTTCCTTTCATGCTTCCATGAGAATGCTTTTTCGTCATCTCCAGGAATGGTTCCCACTAACACACTGACGTAATTGGATTTTCTTCCATTGTGATCCTTAAGTTGTTTTATATTTGTAAGTCTTTCTACCTTTACTGTGGTCCTAAGAAACAGATTAATAAGTCATAGAAAAAAGTACTTGCCAACCGATTTGCGCCAACAAGGCCCAAAAAAACAGTAAAACAAAAATAATTGATAGTGCAGGGTGAAATTCAGTGAAGTTGACTGTTTAGTGGTACAGCACTGGAAAACATATAACATAATTAAACTAGTCAGAAAGCTTAACTACCATTCACACCTGGAGCCAGGTGAAACTAAAAATTTAGGTTTAACGACCTGATTGTTGCTGTCAACAATAGGTGAAACGACCTTGTGACTACCAACAGTATGCCATCCAACTAACAAAATACATGCCCCAAGTGAGGCTTCAACTCATGACCTTCAGATTAAGACTGATGCGCTTGCCTACTGCGCCAACAAGGCCCAAAAAACAAGTACAATATAGGATTTTGTTGCGCCTACATCATGTACAGAGTGAAATTCAGCTATGTGATGTTTAAGTGGTGCAACAATGGAAAAAACACCAAAACGTTTTACCTCAGTTCACACCCTGGGCCTGGAGTTTCTGTACATTAACGGGTTGTTAGAAAACCATTCACTGGGGGGAATAAAGGAGCAGGTCCATTGTTCCAAGACTACCATGGATGACGTATTGGTCTACCTGAATCTGAAGTTTGACTATTGGTCTGACTTTCCTTCCCAGTATCTGGGATTACACTTTCCCTGGTAGGCTGAGCAGAGTGATACCCCAATAGTTGGAGTACACCATCCGGCCCTCCTTTTTGAAGATGGGTGCCACCACCCCACTCTGCAACTCCACATGGGGGGCTGCCCGCTGTCTAGTTGTCATCACATGCTTTAGTGGTGCAACAATGGAAAACAGGCTGGGGGGCTTCTCAGCCACTTACACAATGACCTGTTGATATCATAGCCCCAACAGCTCCATTGGCACATTCATTCACCTATTTAACAGTCACATATATGACTACACGTAGTTAACATTATGATTAACAAATACAAGACATCGGTTACTTACCCAGCTATGCAAGTGTTGTTTGTTGTCGTAGACCAGGTACGTTGCTTGCAATCTAGGAGATGGCTCCAGCAACTGTCTTCAGCACCAGGTTGTGCCGCCAGCGATAGAGGCCCTCCCCCAGTGCTTTCGGGCAGTTTCTGTGGATGTGTTGGAGAAGCTCCCAACCCTGCTCGCATTGTTGCCATCCACAAAGAAGCGAAACTTGTCTGTTGCTTTGTCCTTCTTCAGCACCATGGCCCTTGATTTAGCTGGTTTAAAGCTCATTCTTGCCCAGGAGATGAGCTCTTCCAGTATCCATCACCCTCCAGGCACCAATGTTGTGGTGACAGTGAGATCATCCATAAAAGGATTGGATGTGGGGCTGCCGAATGCCAGACTTGCAAAGAGAGCCTCTACATTCCGGTTCGGCTGAAACATGAACAAGTCTGTTCAAAACTGAAACTTCCTTGTTGTGTAAACAACCAGAAACCGGTTCAGCTAATTTCCATCAACGGTTACGTACTTACCTGCTGTTGGAGGAAATCCATTGTTCCACGACTAACGCAGAACCCACATTTTTCCTCCTGAATCTGAAGTTAGACACAGTTTTTGAAGTTGGATACCACCACCCATCTGTGACTAGTACAGGAGTCCAACAACAAAACATCATATTTGACATGGAGGATCTTAGGGATCAATTCTGGGATAACTTTTGTGCCTTTGAGTGCTATGCTAGTGACAGTTCAAAAGAGCTTGTTTTGAAAGCAAAAACATCTCCTCGTTAGTATAGTGGTGAGTATCCCCGCCTGTCACGCGGGAGACCGGGGTTCGATTCCCCGACGGGGAGTGCACATGCTTTTTCTCGGTTTTAATAGTCCGAAAACATTGCCTTTTTGCCTTTTACACCTTCACCAAGTGAGATTCAAGGTTTTAAACACAATAAGTTCTGTTTATTCTTATTCTTATTTTTATTCTTATATGTATCAAAGCATAACAAACTATTGCCCGAATGCTCAATATAGTATTATTGTTTGTAACTGTGTTCTAGTCGACCAATTGCTGGCAAAGGACTGTTTCAAGAACACATCAATAGGAATGCATAAAGTAGTCCATAAATTGGAGATCGTTTTTTTTGTCTACTGAATTAATGTTGCCATATTAGTAAATGATAAATGTGTTCAATTAACCTGTAATGAAACACAGGCCTTCCTAAACGATTAAACCATATTGAAATGTCACACTAAAATGGTCATTGGTCTGCAAATGGTCATTATAAGCAAAACTAAAACACAATTTAATACAATCTTAAAAGGATGATGCATTGGCCGGGAATCGAACCCGGGCCTCCCGCGTGGCAGGCGAGAATTCTACCACTGAACCACCAATGCTTGCATCACCCCTTCCCGGCATGCCTTTTTGAAACCACACAAGGAATACAAAGAGTTTTCATGTGACATCTGCAGTGCTAGTGTAATAACATAAAGGTTTAGAGAATGCACAGGCATCCTGCTGATGTGGATCTAAAAGTTATCAGATATACAAAAGCCTGACGCCAGAAAAACGGAAAACGCTTGAGTATTAAAATAAAATTACACTACTATACTGCTCATGTGGCTCAAAAGATATCTGTCAGAAGTGGGATTCGAACCCACGCCTCCAGGGGAGACTGCGACCTGAACGCAGCGCCTTAGACCGCTCGGCCATCCTGACCTATACATGACGTTTTTTTTGCCTTTTTTTTGGGTAAGGATCTGGTGAGAAGTTTTGTGTTTGAGGAGGTAACTTCTACTGAAACTTGCTTGTTTGTGTAAGCAACCAGAAACCGATACAGGTACTTTCCATAAACGGTTAGATACTTACCTGTCGTTGAGGGGGGACTGTCCTCTTTCCCTATGAATTGTGGTCTAACGACCCATGTCCGTCAAAGGCTCCAGTCTCAAGGTGTCAATGGGGTTGAAGCTTCTTGGGGACAGAAGTTAAAACTGTATTGTAAATAGATGGCAGATTAAATCTCAGTCAACCTCCTCTGTTTAGATAAGGCTTATCCAATCTGACATAGATGGCTTCCTTTACTCCTCTTTCAAACCACTGGTCTTTTCCGGCTAAGATTTGGACTCTGTTATCTTCAAAGGAGAACCCTTTGTCCCTCACGTGTAGGTAGAGGGCTGATTCGTTTCCTGATGAGCTGGCTCTCCTGTGTTTGCAAACACAACAACTTACACAAATCTAAGAAACTGACATAGAGGAGAAAGAATGACCACACCACTCAACCGGACATCCAGGAGATGTGGGTCCAGAACCTGTCAGACAGAAAGCCCACTCAGCCAGACAAAGATATCTTAGCCAGAGGACTGAACCATTACACCAGAGCAAATTCCAAGGGAAGGTGTGCTGTTGTGTTGAACTTCATCAGCCCTCCTGGTGAACTTTTACCAATGCGTGATTAAGAGCGTCCTAACCACCTGTGTCACAGTCTGGTATGGGAGCTGCTATGTCGCGGAACGTAAAGAACTGTAGCGGGTAGTGAAAACTGCCCTGCCCATCACAGGATCTCCACTCCCTGTCATCAAGGATGTCCAGAAGAAGCAGACTGAGGAATAGCTTGTTCCTGAAGCTGTGACCTTACTGAACTGGACATCCCCCTGATGAGCCCTACACACGGCATCACCACTGCACTACTGGACTATTATGCACACGCACACTTTAAACCTGTTGTCCCCAAACTACGGCCCATGGGCCACATCCAGCCCGCCTAAAGAACTGGAGTATCACACTTAACGATCCCAAACAATCCCTCTAAACATGGTCTATTTTTTAAAATTGCATTTGCACCCTCTCACACAATGGTATATTCCGACGTGGTCACACTCGTGATCAAGCGTCAAGTGCGTTAGCTGCGCGGGCAAGTGGAATGGGAGAATGGGAGACGACAAAATGTTGAAACTGTTTGGGAAACGGAAAATAGATTCAGAGTGCAGAGTTTTTAAACAGCAGTGGACAGATGACTTTTTTTGTCCAGTGCAGGGAAAGGCAGTTTGTCTAATCTGCAAAGAGACGGCAGCGGTATTCAAAGAATTTAACATCCACCGACACTACAAAACGCGCCATAGAGAGCAGTATGCTTGGACCAAGTGAGGAGAGACAAGGTGGCTAGGCTAAAAAGTTGAAAAGTGGAAAGTATTTTAGTGATGGGAAGTTTAAGAAGTGTGGCCTTAAGAAACAAACAAACCTGTGAAGACAAAAGACTTACCTGTCGTTAACTCACCTTTACTCTATACATATAAAGTCAGCTGACCTCGAGATTAGATAAGAATACTTCACTTGACTTTTACTATTACTCTGTGTTACTGTTTCACTACCTGTAAAGACAAAATACTTACCCGTTGTTAACTCAACTTCACTTTGTACAAAGTCAGCTAACCGAGATAAAATTACTTCACCTGATTTATATTACTGTTCTGTATTAAGAACAGTATATTTTAACTACCTGTAAATACCGACCAATTGTTAACTCACCTGGACCTGTTACAAAATCACACCACCTCCTTGTTACCTGGCATGAAGTTGTGTTTATTTTCTATAAAATAAAATGACTATTTGTGTTACTTCATACTTCACAAAAACCCCCATTCACACCTGGAGCCAGGTGAAACTAAAAACTAGATTAAACGACCTGATTGTTGTTGTCACCAACAGGCGAAACTACTCAAAAGGCAAAAAAAAACAAAAGATACTAAAAATTTACTTTGTTTTGCACACCCATGTTAAGTACAGAATTAAATTCAACGATGGAACAATGGAATCAACAACAGTTTCACCTCTGTTCACACCTTGACCCTGGAATTTCTGTACATTAACAGATCGTTACAGAGCCATTCACTGGACAAAAAAAGGAGTCTACAAGTTTTCAACATTTTCTGTGAGAATGTATCCTCCTGGCTATTTTATGTCTAAGCTAGCAACAATTACATGGGGAGGGAGTTGTGATTCTGTTTTCTTTCTCTGAATGAATGGTGCTCTAATGACACACCATCATACTCCAGCCTGAACAAGGGTGAAACTTGGGGACAGATAGACTTGCTCATTGTTTCAATCTGCACATTCCTGACTGTTCTGCTTCAGTTGTGTGTCTTTTCTTTTAAAATCCCAGTGACTTCAAAAAGTGGTACGGACTGATTTGGCAGTATATTAACGTTTGAGAACATTTCAGTCAACAAAAGGCATTGCATACACTGTAAGACAACAGTGGGGGAGGTGGAGCTGGTGAGTTGGAACTGTTGGAAGGTGTCACGGGGGATGGTGTCACGGTTGTCTAATTGGTTTCCAAAGCGGTACAACCGTCCCAATGCAGCACGGGGGATGGTATATAATATGCTTGTGAGTGTTATGCTAGTGACAGTTCAAAAGAGCTCGTTTAGAAAACAAAAATATCTCCTCGTTAGTATAGTGGTAAGTATCCCCGCCTGTCACGCGGGAGACCGGGGTTCGATTCCCCGACGGGGAGTGCACATGCTTTTTCTCTTTGTACAATCGATTTTAGATCACTAAAACCGTTTTCTTCTGTCTTTTAAAACTCCACCAAATGAGATTCAATGCTTTAGTAATAATTACTTCTGCTTTGATCATAAACAAAGGATCGGAACAAAATAAATGCTCCGTGTGAGGCTCGAACTCACGACCTTCAGATTATGAGACTGACGCGCTGCCTACTGCGCCAACGAGGCCTAAAAACTGGACAAAACAGACGGTTTTTCGTGCCTATACACGGGGTGTTTCTCAATATGGTATTCTTGCGTGTAATTGTGTTACTGTGGACCAATCGCTGGCAAAGGACTGTTTCAAGAATGCCTACATTGGAATGCATAAATTGATAATCTTTGTGTACCGTAGTTGGTGCACACATGGCAAGACATTCAGCATATACTGAGTTTATGTTCCCAAATGATAAAATGCTAAGTATAAGCAAAACTCATTAAAAATTCAAAAGTGCGTTGCATTGGCCGGGAATCGAACCCGGGCCTCCCGCGTGGCAGGCGAGAATTCTACCACTGAACCACCAATGCTTACATCAATGCCTTCCCGGCAGGCCTTTTTGAGAGCACACAAGAAATACCAAGAGTTTTCATATTTTGGGATAGCCTCAGCCTCAGTGGCTCTCCCCAGCCCCGGCCACGTCTTCCTTGCTGCGTTCTTCCCACAAGCTCTTGGAACTGCAGCCTTGAGATGTCATTGTCAAAGCAGCCTTGTGCATTCCATGCTCTGTCTGTCCGGATCTTGGCACCAGCGTTCCAGTTGGTACATCCCATTGCTATTCCCTTGCCTAGGTGCTGCCAGTCAGTTGTATAGCTCTGCACTGCGTGGAAAATCTGCATAGTAGCTCTCTACAATGTTCTTGACCCATCCTGGCACATGGAAGAAGTCTCGAGCAAAGCTAATCAATCGATGTGGGACAGGCCTGTATGCGTTCTCCAAGTCCAACCATAGAACATGGAGGTCCTTCTTTTCCCTCTTGGCCCTCTGGATCTGGTTCCAGATTATTGTTACTTGTTCCGAACAAGCTGAAACCCTGTTTGTCCATTAATGGGTCGTTACAGAACCATTCACTGGAGGAAAAAAGGAGTCGGTCCAGCCGTTACACGTCTTGAACAGATCCCACATTGCTCACCCTTAACCCGAAATTAGACATCGGTCACTGCGCTTCCTGCCTACTGCACCTCTCCTTACGCTGATGTGGATCAAAAGATCTCTGTCAGAAGTGGGATTCGAACCCACGCCTCCAGGGGAGACTGCGACCTGAACGCAGCGCCTTAGACCGCTCGGCCATCCTGACTTGTATATAATGTTTTTTTTTTCCTTTTTTTTTCTTGTAGGGAAACGGTGTGAATTTTTTACATTTAAGCAGGAAACTTCTATTGAAACTTGCTTGTTTGTGTAAACAACCAGAAACCGGTGCAGGTACTTTCCATTAACGGTTAGATACTTACCTGTCGTTGAGGAGGGACTGTCCTCTTTCCCTATGAATTGTGCTCTAACGACCCATGTCCGTCAAAAGCTCCAGTCTCAAGGTGTCAATGGGGTTGAAGCGTCTTGGAGACAGAAGTTAAAACTGTATTGCAAATAGATGGCAGATTAAATCTTGGTCAACCTCCTCTGTTTAGATAAGGCTTATCCAATCTGACATAGATGGCTTTCAAACCACTGGTCTTTTCCGGCTAAGATTTGGACACTGTTATCTTCAAAGGAGAACCCTTTGTCCCTCACGTGTAGGTAGAGGGCTGATTCGTTTCCTGATGAGCTGGCTCTCCTGTGTTTGCAAACACAACAACTTACACAAATCTAAGAAACTGACATAGAGGAGAAAGAATGGCCACACCACTCAACCGGACATCCAGGAGATGTGGGTCCAGAACCTGTCAGACAGAAAGCCCACTCAGCCAGACAAAGATATCTTAGCCAGAGGACTGAACCTTGCCATTACACCAGAGCAAATTCCAGTGGTAGACCTCATCACTCCCACGGAAACTGCCATAAAGAACAACAAACTCACTAACACAGAAGCTGAACAACTTAGACTGAAGGTAACAGCAACCCTCGCCAGTGCAAAAACACCACCTTCCAACATCACCACCCAGGAAAGGAAGGCTCTAGGGTCACTACAAAGAGACCAGGACATCACCATCCTGCCAGACACATTTTTTGTCCAGTGCAGGGAAAAGGCAGTTTGTCTAATCTGCAAAGACACGGCAGCGGTATTCAAAGAATTTAACATCGAAACGCGCCATGGAGAGCAGTATGCTAGCTTGCTGGACCAAGTGAGGAGAGACAAGGTGACTAGGTTAAAAAGTTGACAAGTGGAAAGTATTTCAGTGATGGTTTAAGAAGTGTGGCCTTAAGAAACAAAGCTGTGAAGACAAAGGACTTACCTGTCGTTAACTCACCTTTACTCTGTACATATCAAGTCAGCTGACCTAGAGATAAGAATACTTCACCTGATTCTTACTATTATTCTGTATTATTATTTCACTACCTGTAAAGACAAAATACTTACCTGTTAACTTCACTTTGTACATAGTCAGCTAACCGAGATAAAATTACTTCACCTGATTTTTATTACTGTTCTGTATTAATATTTATAATTACCTGTAAATACCTACCAATTGTTAACTTACCTGGACCTGTTACAAAATCACATCACCTCATTGTTACCTGGCATGAACTTAAAATAAAATAAAAGGAGTATTTGTGTTACTTCATAGAAACATGTAAATACTTTCTATGAGTTTTTTCATAGAAAGCCAAAACAAACAAACAAAAAAAAAAACACCACTAAAAATGTACTTTGTCTTGCACACACATGTTAAGTACAGAATGAAATCCAGCTCAGCTGGCTAGTTGTCATCTCGTACTTTATTGGAGCAACAATGGAAACAATAGTTTCACCTCTGTTCACACCTTCACACTGGAATTTATGTACATTAACAGATCGTTACAGAGCCATTCACTGGACAAAAAAAAGGAATCTACAAGTTTTCAACATTTTCTATGAGAATGTATCCTCCTGGCTATTTTATGTCTAACCGAGCAACAATTGCATGGGGAGGAAACAGTTGTGATTGTTTTCTTTCTCTGAATGAATGGTGCTCTAATGACCCATAATCACACTCCAGCCTGAACAAGGGAGACATTTGGGGACAGATAGACTTGCTCATTGTTTTGATCTGCACATTCCTGACTGCTCTGCCTCAGTTTGATAGCGAATGTGAAGTGACTGGGAATGCTGTGTGTTTTCTTTCAAAAGCCCAGTGACTTCAAGAAACTCTTCAAAAAGTGGTACGGACTGATTTGGCAGTATCTTAACGTTTGAGAACATTTCAGTCA
>JASGAT010352663.1:0-10356 GCA_030220025.1 Chelon auratus | reverse complement strand
CTTGTTCAACTGAAGCGACTCCACATAGTGCCCTAAAATACAACTGTCCAAATTGTAGACCCATGACTTTTATCACCTGTCTGCTGTTTTTTGAGACAAAATACATTGGAACAGCATTCAAAAAAGGAGAATATGATTATAAGCTGGATACATACTTTGATACTCACCCACATATCTGATGTGGAAGCCGCGGCGGTTAGTGCCATGGTCAGAGGACCAGCGCAGCAGGAGCTGGTGGCCTGTGGTGGTCAGGCTGAAGGGTGTTTCAATGTCACCACTGAGTGATGAAAGGCTCTGACTGTAGATGTTGGGACCTGAACACAAAGATTACACACACACAGTTTCACAAAAGATGGTCCACATCAAGCATTGCATGTTAACAAACATTTTTTCCACAAAATTCAAAACCCCGGCCGGCATTACCCACCATCAAATATTTCCAAGATGTCAAATTCTTTTTCTGTCTGGAAGAGCTCAAAGTGTAGCGTGATGTTGTAACCCTTCTCCACATTGATCAGCCAGGAGCACATCTGGAGGTTGGGGTAGTTTTCAGGGTAGCCTGGACTTAAGATGACCCCCGTTGAGTCGAAACGCACCTCATGGGCTGGACATTGGACTGGGAGGATAGAAACAGAAAAGGGGTAAGACAAGAGTTAAAGGAGGACTAAGTGACAGAGGAGGAATGAAAGAGAAAGTGAGCTGAGAAGATACAAGGACAGAGGAGGATGGAGGTATGAGAGGGGTAATGAAAGACAGAATTAGAGAAAAATCAAGGTGGTGTGAATGAGGGGAAGATAGGAATACTACACAGACACAGCAGAATCACATTAAAAAATAACTAGTCCTGAAACAATTACAGTCCAGACAGACTGATATTGCACCTAAGGGTTGAGCTGGTGAATCTGCTGTTATCACCAGGCTCCCATTATATCAATCTATCAAATAATAATAGTCACTCTGTGAGACAACAGACTTTGAATGGAAAAATGTTGTGTGTGAGCATATGAGTTCATGTGTATCATCTCGGAACATTTCCCTCATTTCTTGTTGGCTGACATGTCTGAAATAATGAGAGTCCTGTTTCTTTCCTTTTCCTTTTCTGTAACAAACAGAAGTTTCTCTTCTGGTCCACTAGTGAAGAAACATGAGGCACATTAAAGGTTAAACCTCTCAGATAAAAAGGTCACTGGGAAAAATCGGGACACATATCAAAAAAAGAAATGGCATAAGTAAAGAATTGTAACTCAGAGTGGTATGAATATTCCCACTGACGAGTCACTGCAAACGTTTCAACATGCTGAACTGTAACAGCCTTTAGCTCAAAGATAACAGGCAGACATGATCTCCAAAAAGACTGAGCCAGTGATTTTCTAAAAAACCCCAAGCTCTCTGTGGGCTCTGAAGTAAAAAGATCTCATTAAATAATCTTAGACAACAATGAAATTAAATATGTAAATAACTAAACAAATGCACAACAAATTTTCTACATGGCAGAATCCATATTTATAGAAACACTGTATGGTATTCACGAGGGAGGCAACAAATCTCAACTCGATGTGTTCAGGAAATACATTAACATAGTATTTTATTGGGAAACAGCAATATTTCTTTACCACCATTCTTTGTGAAAAACATAATCAATATTTTCCTGTGCGCAGTTGAATGAAAAACTTGCCGATCAGCTTCTTTTGTATATCACTTTGCTCAATGCACAAAAAATACATTTGTATTAATTTACAAGCACTGCAGTTCCTTGATGTGTGCTGTGTAACGGACATATACTATGGAAAACAAAAGAAGGGCTGCTATCTAGTGTAAATCTATAAATGAGTCAGTCCTAACGCAATGTGTGGAATATATTTGCTTTTTAAACATTTATTTTAAACAAGCCAAAGAGGCTGACCTGTGAACATTGAATATTGACATCAACTAAGGGCACACTGCAGAGTAGTGGGTGATAATGAGTCAGGTCAGCAGTCAATAGATCATTGTAGTCAGTTTCCAGTTTTGTTTAAAACATCTAAATATTTTAAAACATAAATATATGATAGTTTAAAATATTTAGATATCTGTCTAAAATCCATGCAGGAAGATAATCTGATTTTTTGCACTGGAAATGAGAAAATATTGCCACTCCGCTGGCAATATTTGAGGTCAATGTGGTCTTTAGTTTGTGCAGGGGTGGATCCCTAGCTCTGTTGTCAACAGGTACATTTGCTTCTACCTTACACCTGCAAGGTAAAAAAAATACCAATAACTTCTACAAAATTTTTCCTATGCAACATTGCACTTGTGGTTATCGACCTATACGGACACCCTTACTCTTTAGCACTTCCCCTCACTGCACGGCTCTGTACTCGTGAAACTGACATGCTTGACAGGAACTAATGCTCTGCAAATTGAGTTGCAGAGCTGGTGAAAGTTTGTTACTGAAATAATTTAGCCTCCACTGCTAATTTAATACAGTAATGTTGCCAGGCAACAAACACTAGTCTATCCAGAGAGCACAGTTGCAGCTTGAACTACTTTGCCTAAAACGTTAAGTACAGGGATTTAAAAAGAAGAAGAAAAAGAAAAAAGAAGGGATCATGAAAGGCTTCAAAAGGTTTCAGACATCTCAACACTGCCACTCTGCAGGTTACAGTATGTTCCATCTTTCATGGTACTGTTAGGAAGCTACCCACACAGGAGATTATTATTATAATGTATTCATATGGTGGTTTGGCTAAATTATTACTACTGATTGTTACTACTCTGGATCCAATATATACATTCAGATCACATGCAGATTAACAATTTCATTTATATAATAAAACTCATAAAATTTTATTTTATGAGTTTTTATGAGAATTAGCAATTTAAATGAAAACCATAAACATCAAATACACATACTGTAGTTATCCTGTTAGCATCTTATCTCAAGAGAAAAAGCATTAAACTAAATTATTATACTAACATCCATCCTTAAGCCATTGAGAAACGATTACTATCATGCACCGTCTTAAGCGCCATACATACAGCCTGATCTGTTATTTGCAGTGGGATGCATGCCTACATGATTTGATTAAGAGCCGGTTAGGATTTGTTTAATCTTGCAAACACTGTGAGGCATGTCTTGGCAATTCCTTGTGCAAACCACCACATGTTTATTATTTCACTCAGGTCGCAACACTTGAAATGGTAATATTATGACAGCCACTGTTACTAATACTTGATATAGCACAAGAAATGTTTACATGTGTATTACAACGAGAGGTTAGCGCGGCCTCTGAATGGCATAAAACTCAATAAGAACGTGTAGACAGGAGCAATATAGCCGCAGTTAATAGGTTAGACTGAACCTCAATGTGGCAGATGGTTTACCCAACACAGCAGTCAACTCAATTGTGGCTCTATCCTTGATCAAAGCTACTGCATAACCTTCCTCATAGGCTTTGATGAAGACTGAGCCTGGGGAAATATCTTAAAAAACAGGGGTATTTGAGAGTGAAATTGCATAGCCGTGCAAGGGCATTCCAGTGTTATCTTAAAAGCATAAAATGACAATTAACACAAAGGTTGACAGCAAACAAAAGCGGAATCGGGAGAAGCACATGAGAATTCCCTTTCCTGGGCTATCGGCAAGCTGCCGACAGGAGATGGACCCTTCACTAGCTTACTGCAGCAGTCTCTCAGATGTGAATAGCGGGTCGGCTCAAATTAAGTTCAACTTCACATGTCCCAAGGAGAGCAATTAGTTTCATGCTAGAGGTGGCACAAGGACGCAACGTACCCAACACAAGGAAAAGTAATGAATTCCTGGCTACAGTAATGATCTGAACCATGAAAATGTCAAACAAATTACTAATCCTAAAATCGTGTACTAATCCTAAAATTGTATGCCATATGTGATGCTCGAGGCAGGTTTTAGGCAGCAGTTCAATGGAGACTATAATAGTCGTAGTCGGCTATTATTCATTTAAACTATACATTTTTCTCCATTTTGCCTGAACACTCATTATATGAATTTAAAAAGGTGTAATCTCTTTATTAAACTTACTTCAGTCTTCTCACATGATTAACATTTTATATATTATTCCCATAGCTGTCAAAGTGCATCAGTTGTCTTGGCAGTGCACAACACTATTTACAACACAATTTTCTATAATGTATGAGAGCCTGTGACATCTGAAATACCGATATGATTGATTGCCTTAGTGAGTTCTACTTGAATAGTCCCAACATGCTTTGCCCATCTTTATTTGGCAGGTTAATTTAGCACCTCAAATTATAGCCTCTGAAATGATTCCAAGTACAGTAAGTACAGAGTTTCAGGTGATTTGAGATGGTCGTTGATCTTGGCACATCTCCAAGTAGTGAACAACAAAATGAGGAGGTGAGCTGGCAAGACCACCACAAATGGATGAGTTTGATTATCTTCCGGTATTATGTAGAGACTGACTGAATGCCCTCTCTTGGCACAAGGAAAATTGGTAAAATTATTCCTATTCATATTGTTGCCAATTTGCTATTTTCGGTCACATCGGAAGAGACAATGGGATTTTGCTCAAAAAAATTCACGTCAGGATGATGCGATAGTACATCTGTATACCAGGCCGTAATGCAGTATTAAAACCTTCTCTTCCATTCTCTCTCCTCTATTTCCCATCCCTCTTTGCTCTACGATGTCTAACAAGCTAATAAAATGCTGCAGGACTTTACCGCTTGTGCTTTTATGAATTATTAATTTAGAAAAATGCTAGGTAAGCCCAGTGCGGCACCAGTACAGGTGGGCCCTGTTGTTTTCAGTACTTGCACACAGGCACCTACTACATCTATGTAAATTTGCTCAAATTGCCTCGCTTTCCGGTCTGTTTTCACATTCGTGCATATTTCAAAAGAGCAATTCACTGACCGGTCTGCATGGAGCCTTTACGAGTGAAGGATATGGGATCCTGGATCAGCCAGTCAGGTCTCTTGACTTACGGTGCATTGCTTCACGGACACTCGAGGCACCGACCATATAATAAATAAATAAAATCAGCCAAATTCTTACTTGCTACAGCAAAACTGTGTCAGATGAAAAATGGCCACAGGCGGGAAACCAAGATATCGAGTCAGACATCAAATAATAATAACCGGAGATGAGCAAATTGGTTCCAAATTACGAGTTCTATTCTAAGATGCTTTATCATTGCAGGGCTCCGGGTTTGTCGGAGTGTCTGGCATGCCTTGATCACAAGTCCAAAGCGATTACTCATAGTTTCCACAAATAAAAAGACAAAAATGTTCTTCAACTCAAGACTTGTACACAAAAGACTTCAGGGCACTTCAACAGATGCCTTTTCACAGGGGATAGAAGATTTCAGAGTGCTCTGTTGTCTGCAGCAAAATTGTATTGGAATGACAGGCAGGCTGATGGCATTTGTTTGTTTTTTTTAGTCTAAACAAAATGTTTGATGCAGACAGCACGGACATTTCTTTTGCTTTGCTTCTTGTTTGAGAATTCAGCTTCTAAAAAAAACAATTTACATCAGTCAGACACATGAAGTCCGATAAATGGTCAGCTACAACAACAGCTGCCGTCTACTTTGTCAATGAAACCTGCTGATCTGGTTTCAAACTGATCTTCTACAGTCAACTACTGGTTTAGAGGGAGTGCAGGTCAGTAGTATACAGATAAATCTGAGCAGAGATGTTGTTTGCTACTACAATCCTGCTGTAACTGGCCCTGCTGGCAGTTGTTTAAATGATGCATCAGCGGTCGGTGCCGATGACTACAAGCAACCTTGGCTCCTTGAGTAGTGTCAAGAGCACAAATAACCGAACATGGTTACGCATCCATATTGACATGGGGAATGTGCACACACATTGAGAGGAATACTTACACATGCAAACATGAGCGCATTTGAAAGTCACACAGAAACATGAAAACATGCCCACAGACTCACAAACCAACCTTGACACACTGGTGGTGGTCCATCCATCTGTAGCCTCTCTCCAAGTCGACAGGTCAGAATCTCACTGCCCACCAAGGTGAAGCCCGGCAGGCACGAGTACCGAATAATGTCCCCTGTGAGGTAATTTACACCCGCAGTCATAAAACCCACACACATGCACACGATGCAAGCGATGAGTTGACAGGAAAAAAACACGTCCATCCAGTCATCCACCCACCCGCCCGCAAACACACCGAGCTATGTCAGTCCCAGTATGCTCCTCAGTCCCAGTATTGAAACAATAATCAACAACACATTTTCTAATGAAGACTGACATCCCCTCAGCTTGCTGGAATACTCGAGGCATTTCATTACATTACGGAGCCACTAACTTGTACTCAAGCATGCACACACACACAATCAAAATTACACTCAGTTTCAAGACAAAGTACGACAGCCACTAGCCATGTGATTTCCACTTCACTTTGCTAATCACTTCAGAACACTGGAAATACAAGCTGTATAAGTATAGCTAATTAGTCCAGCTCTCAAATTAATATTTTAATACATGAAGAATGAATAGACAGGAAAAATTAAAAGGAAAAATATATACATATGAATGGCAAAAGCACAAATAAGAGCATTTCTCTGCATACAGTATTACAGAAAAATGTATATGTTCTAATATAATTAACAACATGAACAGGTGTATTAAAGGTACAATATGAAGACTTACAATTAAGATAAATGGTTTAACTGGGGAATTAATTACATAATTAAATGATTAATTGATTAGTGACAAAACAGTATGACATGATGTTTTTTTTTCCCCTATGCATCCATTGTGACTGATTGTCCCTGGCCAGAGAGAAAAATATATTCAGACAAACCTATTTCAAACTCGTCATCATCAGTTAGGATAGTGGCGTTGGCAACAGGAGGGGGTGGCTGACATGTTCTCAACTGGTACGCTGTGGGGATAAGAGAAACACTGAGCAACAGAGCGTTGAGGTGCATCCAAGAACAAAAGAGAAAAGAGATGTAGACTGTGTGTGTGTGTGTGTGTGTGTGTGTGTGTGTGTGTGTGTAATTTCTATTCAGTCGCAGCAATCTTTACTCTCCTTTCATACTGAAACTTGATTAGATCATAAAATTCCACCCATCACTGTTCATGATCATCAAAAACCAATCACTAATTTAGCTGAGACGGGGGAGATGTTATTATAATCAACTTCTTTACAAAAGGGCGTTTTAATAGTGCAGACGGGAAAAAAAATAGGTATAGGAAGGCATTTATCACTGAACATTACACAGAACTAGAAGCAATACCGCGAGCAAAATGAAAGGGCCAGATAAAAAAGGGAAAACTAAAGGCATTTCAATATAGAAACAAGGGGGCAATCGTTCCTGCGATCACTCTGATCTCTTACTACAAAGCAGAGACCTGAAGATCACACGAATAAGGATCATTAACAGCAGTACCGAACAAGTTTAGCTGCTATCAAAAAGGAGGTTACCGTAATAATGAAGCACGAAGAAGCCACTTGTGCTGAAGTCACTGTGGAACTTGATGAGGACCTGATTGGCGGTAGTCGACACGCCTTCCTGTATGGAGGTGCCACTGAACTGACCGATTTGAGGCGACGTCTGGTCAGGTCCATCCCTGGTACGGGGATACGTGGATGTGCAGAGAGAGGAGGGGGTTGTGAGAGGGAAGGGAGAGAGAAGGAGGCAAATGATTTATGAATAAACACCAGTAATAACTTGCTGGGATCAAAGAGCAGGTCTACTCATCCCCCCAGCAGTCTTGTGGACTCAGCAGTCATTCTGACAATCTGGGAAAAAGTTTCACATTAATCAACAGTGTCAAAGTAAAAGTTTGGTGTGGTATCTGATGAGGCAGTGTAGTACTGAAACTTTTCCTGCCTCCAGCCATGTTACATATTGATGGGGGGATGAGGTGATACAGAACTCTGGAAAACGTTTAAACTAGAAAGCAGCCACTTTGACCTCTTTTTTTTCCGCTAGCCAAGAAAATAAATTTAAATTTAGCCGAGACTTAATATTCTGTATATGAATGTACATATTGAGGACTAGGTGTCCTTAATGATCAAGGATGCTCAAGGATGATCAACATAAAATCTTCCTAAACTCCTAAAAACTGTAGCCCTGAGAATCAAACCTTAATTGACTCGTAATTAACTCCTAACTTCCATTTTTCATTGAGGGGAGAGAAGGATATTATCTGTGAAAGGTGGATGTGTCTGTGCACATGTAAACCTGCATTTGCATAACATGACGGTGCCATGTAGCTGTTAATATCACAACATAATCAAAATGTGGTGGAAGTAATGGAAGCCAGTCTCTCAACACCTTCATATTACCAGAGCCAAGAGGCTAGGACAGTAACAGCTACTGAAATAGTTTCTGGCATGCTGTCAGAAGTGGAATGAAGGTTGTCAGCCTGTCATGTCTAACGCTTCTCTTGGACAGCTATCCACCTCTAGCATTTGGGGCTGCAGCCCCAACTGAATGAATTTAAGTATCTATGGGCCCTGATCCCAAATGAGGTTACAGTGATGTGTGAAATTGACAAATGGCATGCATATGTGCTGAAATACTGTGCTGAAAATGAAGCTTAGCTTGAAGGTGAAATTCTTGATTTATGGGTACAAAAAGTTGAAAAAATAAAACTCCCTTTGCAGGTTGGGGTTATAGAGCGAGAACACCGAGCTTGGAACTGCCGCTCCACTTCTCTTGAGAAGAGCTAGTTGAGGCACCACAGATGTCTAATTAAAACATCTCTGGGGTGGCTTTCCGTGGAGATACCTAAGGCAAGACCGACTAGGGGGACAACCCGAGGGCAGACCCAGACAATGCTTATATATTCCAGCGGGCCTCGGTGGACTTCAGGAACCCCCAGGTGGAGCTAGAAGGAAGTGTCTGAAAATGGATGAACAGTTATATGTTGGGCCGGGTATTAAGATGGTATATGTCTTGATTTGCCATTTGATTCAGGCGTTTCCATGTGTTATACTTTAGGCGTTTTCATGCGTTATACGTTTCTAAAAAGAACTTCCAGGACATTTATTCACACGTAGCTCTATTGCAAGATAAAACTACATTAAGCCAGAGTATCGTTACCCACCCAATGGATAGGCGGATGGTTACGGGGCAATTACAGAATGTGTCATTAGCAGTGAAGCCATTTATGAAACACGTATTAGCTGCTAACCACAGAATGGCCTCTGCTAATGAGAGGAGGAGGAGCACTTGTAAGAAAACGTGTATAGTTGGATAGTCACATGTTGGGGTCAACCAAAATGTGGATAAAAATGAACACTAATACGAGAAGACTGTGCTGTTCTATTATATATGAATGCTATTTCTGTAAAAGAGAAAAGCATTTCATTACTGGCACTTCCAAGTTGCTCCGGGCTCATTCAGCAGAATGATGAACACTAAATGCTTTTCTGTGTGTATGTGTACCTTTAATGTCTTTTATACTTAAAAAAAAAAAAAAAAAAGTCTTGTTGCAGTTTCATTTCAGAGTGATCAGCAAAATGGAAGATGGCAGTCGGGCAGGGAAATGAAATGTCGCCATCATGGGACTGATTGTTTATGCACCATTTCATTTGAAAACAGTAGTGCCAGTAGCTCCCTCCTCCAATGCTATGAATGGCAGCCCCGGATGCTGGAAGGCATTTCCCTACTTTATCACCCATGAGGACTTTTCCATGACTGCCTAGGGCATACTATACAACAGAGAGGCTACAGAGAGTTGTAGAGACGAGGAGAGACAGAGAGCGAGGCAGCTGATGGAGTGACAGGAGGCAGATGGTATTGTTTACTGCTGTACAACTCTCTCTTAAGAGGTAACGTTTCTATTGTTTCTACATACTGGCAAACATCTCGGGGTACTCAGAGGTGCCGTTTTCATGCTGAAACTATACACATTTCACTATTTTAAAGAAACACTCAGACAGAGATGAGCAGTTAAACAATTACCATTACTTTTCCATTTAATGACATACCACGTTTTCTTTTTTCTTCCAAGGAGGCACAAATGTCGCATGCAGAGGTCATCATAATTGAATGATTGTTGACTCATTCAGTATGACAGTCACATCAACAAGCTGTGAGCCGAACTTGACACAGTGTTAAGGCCACAGGTCAGTTGGACATTTGTTGAATCCCTTCTGTGCAGCTTCTTAGTTTGCGTTGGAATGAAGGAAAATATAGCGGAAGCCGCTCACAGTGATCACGTCTGTCCAGGTCAAACACGTCATTCTAAGCTGATGATCGCCATAAACATTGTTTTGCTTTTTTTTTAAGCATATTACAATTTAATTGACATTTGTAGATTATTACATGGGTATAAAGTGACAAAACAAACACGGACTGCTTTAAAATACGATAGAGCTGATTTTTTTTTTTT
>JASGAT010352660.1:52355-76491 GCA_030220025.1 Chelon auratus | reverse complement strand
GCATTGGTGTTCTCAGGATTTATGGCTGATGTTACCACTCGAATACCAAGCATTTCATGTACACAAGTTCAAAGCACTTTACAGTCACAGACACATCTACCCATACTGGGATCGAACCCCCTCTGGTTTGCTCTACCTACTGAGCCACAGCCATCCGCATATAAAGGCAGCAAAACTTTCTTTCTCATCTATGATATTCTACAAACTTGAACAGGCAAAAAAAAAAAAAAAAATAGAAACCATTTTACCATGCATCTAAATATAAGATAATAATAGCTACAGTACCATTTAAAATAACAACATTTACAAAGGATGAAGATGGTCTCTGATGGTCAAGTGGAGGCGCACCTGGTTCCAGGGGCCAAAACACTACATCAAAACTGCCAATACAACATTTGTTAAAGAAAAATACAGTAATGGAGGTATTCCAAGTGTTTGTGTTTGTGAATACAGCACTTGATGAGTCATTATTCTCTTAACTCTGGAGCAACTTCACCCAACTATACCACATCAGTTGCATTACAGATCTGCTCATTGTAGTGCAATGAAATATGACCATGGTCCCCCTGTCTTTCTGAACATCAATGTGTACATGCTTGCAATTGTGTGTGCCCATGTGAGTGTGTGGAAGCTGCTTCCATTCTTGATTCATTAAAAAAAAAAAAAGCCAGCCACAGGTAGGAAATACATTTCGCAATAACATCAACTCTCTCATCTTAAACTGCCATGCTGCATATCTCACATCTTATAGTTCCAATGACACAGGCACCACTGTTGTTTTAACATCAGTGCCCAATTTTATAAAACGGATTTTATTCTGCCAGACAAAACACAGACACAGACTCCTATCTGTCAAAATTTGTTAACAGTGGTTAACAAATACCACAACGGAGGGCATTTCTCACCTCATCATTAATCATTAAGAGGTGCATCAACTTAAAACATTTTTGGAATGTTGCTTTTATTCCCTGGTTAGCCAAATTTGTTACGGTGGAGAGTTTCCTAGAACAGATTAGTCTGCTGCCAAACATTAGCCAAAGTAATAGCAATCTGCTATGGAAATCACACACAATACTCCTCGATTTTAGCTTAGGTAAAGATTTTGATTTCTTCTGGAAGCTTGTAGAGCATTAGTGGAAATTAAGATAGAAATGCTCATGCACAGCAACAACTTGCATGAGGGAGTATCAGCTGCTCTGCGGAAATCCAAATTAAAATTTTACACTGACCCTGGTGAAGCATGCAGGTTTATTTGCTGAGACTGGACATTTAAAAATGCATATATTCTCAGTAAACCGGCTGCAACCTGCCTGACATAATAATATTTTTATAGATAATTGACGCTACTAAGATGTGAAAGGAGAAAAAAAAAATGGTCTTATTTCATTATGGGATTACGAAGATAGACATTTGACACATAAAAAGAATAAGAGTGTAAGAGAGTGAGAGAAATTCAAGAGACTACAAAAAAGACAAGGATATTATGTATAGAAGTTATGTAGTTTTATTGTTTCTTTGACTGCACCATACAACCTCGTCGTTAAAGATCAAGATGACTCTATTATATAAGTGAGCAATGTAGTAATGTAGTTAACTATCCCATTACAAAATGTGGTCCTCCATATAGAAAAATGCAAAAACAACAACAACAAAAAAGTCCAACCACTCAAAAATACGATGGAAAGAAAATAAAGAACAGCAACACAGAGTTGGATTATTTGGCAGCGACTGTCTAACTTGCCAGGATTTGATCCACTGGGAGTGACAGATGAGTGCATTTGGCACTGTCATTGGTCCACAACAGGTCGCAGTGAGACTCCTGCCAGGTGACAGAGGGAGACATACATTGCACTATAACAAATAAACAACCCTACACTATTCCCTGGGAGGAGACAGCAAAATGAAGGAGGACCCTACTGTACCTTCTTTCACCTCATTATGTCTGCCAATGTCCATTCTTTTGTTTAAGGTGACTGAAAACATAGGAGGAAAAAACTAAACCTGACATGTGTGCACATGAGCTAATATATACTGTCTCATAGGCGGCGACAATTATGGAGCTATTGTGTGCACAGGCTTTGAGAAATGGACTGAAATCTGTGTGTCAGAAAAACAATGTAATTTTCCATGTTGCAAAAAAGTAGAAAAACTGTCTGATATACAAAAATAATATTCATATGCAATCAACTGCTTTGGAATTACTGTCCCACAAATAGTGTTTACAGTACTGCAGCATCCAAAAAGAAAAGCATTACATTCAAGCATTTCCATCACTGTGCTTTGGGAGTGATAGCAACCATGTGAACATTACCATTTCTGAGCCAGCTTTGGACTTCTCCGTCCCGATAACGCACTGGCTCTACATTCTGTGTCTGAAAATGTCCTGCATGGCTTTATTTGACTCACAGGGATGCATGATGCTGGATTGGTGTCCATCCGAGGATTACCTGACAGTGGGTGTGGGAGTGTGACGTAAGTGGTTAGGCTTGCTGGGAAGAGGTGGCTTGATGCCACGGGGAGGGGTCTGTGCTGGGGTTGTGGTGCTACTAGCATTAAACGCTTTCGTCAGTTGAGCCACACGGCCACGCCCTTTGCAGGTTGGTGCATTCCCTGGTGTCCCGGCCTCCTCCGAGGCAGCGCTCTGAGACATTTCTGAAGCAGCAATATCTGAAAAAGAGAGATTGTGACTTTCTTAATTGCCCCATGGGTAACAACTCCCACATTGAGAGAGATGGAACATCCAGATTGATTTACTTTGTTTGTGTTTAAAACTGTCTGAAAACTAGTTTATTTCAAATTTACAAATGACATACATAACATTTCCTTCTTTTATGCACCAAACTTACATCTTTCATTGTGTATTAAAGTAACCTAACGTTTTCAGTATCTTCGTGCAGCAGGAAACATATTGAGAGCATGAACGGATGTGCTCTTTTAAAATATACTTATTAACACTATACAGTATATGTGAATGAAAATTAGAGGTGCACATTCAACAACACATATGCTATTGCTATTGTTGCAAAAGCAGAAATCCAGTGTTCCTATGCTTTCAGAACATTTCTGTTCTCCAAATGCTCTGCCTGGATATTTCTTCACTCTTTTTCTTTTTTTTCCCCTTTTCATTCGCCTCACTTTATCCCACTCTGGCTGAGCAGAGGTCATCCTCAGTGGAAGTGTAGTGGGGACACAGCTGGGTGCAGTTTATATGTGTGTGTGTGTGTGTGTGTGTGTGTGTGTGTGTGTGTGCTTGCCGAGATACTGTGTTTGGAAGAGGGTGTAATTGAGGGAGGAATGGAAGGAACAGGAGTAACGAAGGGGAGGGAGGGCCACAGGGACGGCAATGGAGAGCAGACAGACGCTGCTCAGACACCAGAAGGCTTGAGGAGCCACATATTTTTAGCGTCATCCCGGGGGACAGAGATATGTGAGAGCACCCGCGTGCATGGCTTTAGACACACACAAGCTCACACTCTCACACACACAAGTACACAAAATAAAGTGAAAACATGCAAGAGCGTACACATGGTTTCCAACAGTTAAATTTCAGAAGACGCACACGTTCTCATGTTACATTCACGTCCGTGCATGCACAGACACGCACCCTCACACATGCTGCTCATGGATTCAGTCACTCATGCAGCCATCTCTGACTAACACCACAGCACAGCACACACACAGAGGTGGGGTACAGCCAAAACCACACAGGCACTCCTGGGGCCAGGAAACCTTTAAAGCTCTTGATGTCTTGCAGGCATGAGAGAGAGAGACCTAAAGTAGCCTTTAAGGTTGTGTTATTGTTTATTGTTGTTTACTCTCCTTTCTCTCCTTGTTCTCACTTTCTCTTGCCCCTCTCCCTGTGGCTCCGCCACCTCCCTCTACCTTCCTCTTCATCTTCCTCTCCCCCTGTCTTGCCCTGGCTTCCTCTGCCCCCTGACCCGCAGTTCCTGTGTTAATGTCCTCTCGCCGCGCTGCGTGGGTTTGCCTCTGATTGTCTCGTTGTGTTGTGTGGTCACCACGGAAACCTTGGATAAGCTCCAGCAATTGAGGCTGACACACATTCAGGCACGAACCAAACACGCACATACAGAGATACGCACAAACACCGACAGGCACATAGACACTCATGGTCAGAGAGTTTTTTAAGCTCAGAGCCTTGGTGAAGGTCTGAGCAGAATGCTTAATATATAGAGAGACAGAGAGACAGAAGGAAAAGGTGAGGAATGGAAGGATGGAAGGTTTGATATGGGCATCTATCGACAGTACATACATGTGTGTATATATATCCTATATATCCTATTTATATATATATATGTATATATATATGTGTGTATATATATATATATATATATACACACAGATCAGACATAACATGACCATCTTCCTAATATTGTGTAGGACTCCCCTGTACCTCCAAAAAAGCTTATCAGAGAATGGACATGAGTCTTCTGAGGGTGTCCTGTGGTGTCTGGCAACAGAACAACAGAGGGGGCTCTGTGGATCAGGCTTGTTCCAGTTCATCCCACTGATACTTGATCAGTTTAGGATCTAGTGGTCAACACCTTGTGTTGTTTTTCATGTTTTTAGAGTTCTTCCTGAACCGTTTTTGAGTGTGTGTGTCGGAGGGGGGGGCAGAGGGCAGAATTCCAAAGTAGCATGTCTGCACTGAAGGGCAGGGAGGAGGACAAGTGTAGGAGTGTGCGTTTGTGTGTCTGTTAGTGCGTGTGTACGTGGAAGAGTGGGGCCGGGCTCCTGAGCGGGGGGCTGAGGCCCCTGTCACTTATCAGCTCTGGCTGAGCGTCGCCCTGGGCTAGAGTTGGGAAGCAGCGCTGGAATGCGTGTCCTTCCCTCTGAAGGTGAAGAGGGAGGAGAGGAAAGCTGACGAACAGTTTATAAACACAAACACGGACGCATGCATGCGTTAACAAACCGACAGCTACTAATGACTCACGCAACGATCCTCAAATCATAACCCACACACATGCTGTAACAGCTTACATTTCTGCATCTCTAAGTTTAGTTACAGAAATCTTTCCACTCTCTCTCCACCCTCCACTCACTATCAAAACCGTCATCCATAATATGGCTTCCACTTTCCACTTATGCAGATGATACACAACTTTAACATAGTGTTCACGTTATTAGTAATATCTATCACTGCTCACCCAGTTTTCAGTGGAATTGGGGGAGAGTAGCAAAGTAGAGAGTAGTAAAGTAATTTTCACCCGTGGTTTATCCTCTTGTTTCTAAAAGTTTATTTACTGCAAAAACTAAGTTCTTAACAGCTCATGGTGAGAGTGATTTGTAATTGACAAATTAATTGCTCAAAGTACATTATTATTATTATTATTATTATTATTATTATTATTATTATTATTATTATGTTTCACTGATCACTTATTTATTTTTAATTTTATTTTAGCTTTCTATATGGCAACATAACAGCTACATACTATTTTGCACAATATATTGTCAATATCTAGAGCTTGTGTCTATCAGATGTCTATCATGGCATCCAACCTCCATACAAAATCTACAATTGCCTCTCGGGTGTTACTAGATTTGGGAGTTTAGAACGTTTTGGTCCAGCTAAAATGGTTGCTTGTAAACACTACAGCAGATTATCAAGCGATTTTTCTACAAGTGCCTCATGGGCCACAGTCCCTGCTCACAGGACACAGAAATCCTTGTCATTACCCGCATTCAAAAAAGAAAGCAGCTGAGGCATGAGCCTTATCCTAGTTGGTCTCCTCCCCTCGGAACAAGCTTCCTGTCATGTCAAGGACAGACACTCCGTCAGTATTTTTTTGTCCAGAGTCAAGACACATTTATTCAGCGCTGTGTTTGGTCCACCTCAACTCCCACCATACCAGCTGTTCTTTCTTCTTTCTTTCCTCCTCCCTGCATTCATCTGTTATTCGCTGCCCTGGCATTGTCCAAAAATCTGATATCAGCTGCTCATGTGGGTGCAGCTACACACATACCCACACACACACACACACACACACAACATGCCAATGCTACCATAATTTATTGATTGTATATTTTTTTCCTTCTTTGTGTCCAGATTTTAGTCATTTGTGCTCTGTGAAATGGTTCCAGTTTCACGTGATAAATCACCTTAAAAGCTCTGAGCTCATTACATATGCCTCTGCAAATAGATTTCTTACTTGACAGTATTGGAGCCGAAATTACTTGCAATAATCACGTATTGGATTGTGATATTCTGACTGTACTTTAGTCAGTAGCTGTGAATTTCACAAAAGGATTTAACAGTGTGTTAGCTCACTTGTGTTTTGCTTTCTGGGAGATTTGCCTGGCCTCAAAAGTCTACAATGAAGTGAATGTTGAGAATAAACCAGATACTAAAGAGAGAGGAAAATATCGTATATATATTTTTTTTTGTGTGTGTAGGTGTGTGTGGGTGTGCGCGCGCGTGTGTCTTTGTAAAGCACCAAAACATGCAAAAGAAAACACAAAAACCCACTGACAAAATCCAAAGAAAATGTTACAGTGACACATTTCCTTGTTAAATATGACGCTAACAACTCTATATACTTTATATTAAAGCTTCTTTGTTGCTTCCTAACTGAAACAAGCTGTCTGGAACCTCCTGATAGTGTTGCAGCGTGTTTCTGTTGAGAGTGTGTTGCAGGATGAGCGTTTTTCCAGCAGAGGGACCTTTATGGAGATGACATATTCTGCCTTACTGAACTATTTTCTACAATATCTTTGATTTCCACTGGATGGTGCTAACTTCACCTGTACTCTATCAGTTTTTATACATAACTGGGTCATGGTATGGTGACTGAGTGTTTGGCCAATTCATGAAATTGGCTCCTGGGTTCAATCAGGAAGAAAGGAATTATAATGGTAGTTACGATAAGATAAGATAAGATAAGATAAGATAAGATAAGATAAGATAAGATAAGATAAGATAAGATAAGATAAGATAATCCTTTAATTTATCCCACGGTGGGGATAAAAAGAGTGGCAATATGTAAAGTTTGGTGCTAGACCTACTGATAATAATAATCAAGGCAAGGGCCAGGAATCCTGAAAAAGAAATATCTACAACACAAACACAAGAGGAAGAGACCTTATAAAAGATGTTATAAGAAAAACTAAAAGACGGATGTAGTGTGGTGAAAAAAATTAATCAGACGTGAAAATTAGTTGATGTCTGTAAGAGGGGCAGTTTTGGGCAACTATTGCCAGCTCACTGTCCTTAAAAAGGAACTACTGTTTTATACAACATGGACCTTATTTCTGGCATAAAATATGGTCGCTTACTCACCCATATAACTTCTGTGTAATTTGTATTCCATCGGGAGATAAATAGATCTGCGTATACCCATATAGTGGGAGTGACTGGGGCACCGAAACGCAGCCTCTAAATAACGAATTATCTCCCGCCAAACTCGTTCATTTCACCAATATTTTGTTATCGTACACTAGTGCTATTCCCAATTGAGTTAACTGTTATCATCATCCGAGGTCTGTAGACTGACCTACAGAACCTGGATGATGTTTTCTGACCTGGATGATGTTGTCTCTGAGTGCCACGCGCACCTGCAGCAGTTGGCTTGTTCACCTGTAGTTTGCTACTGCTAGATTTTTTGCAACATGGCTGAATATTTTTCCGACTCTGAGGTTGTGGACGAAACCATAGCAGTAGCTAGAATTTCGTGGCAGATAATGCGTTATTTAGAGGCTGCGATTCGGTGCCCCAGTCACTCCCACTACATGGATATATGCTGATTTAATTATCTCCCGAAAGAATACAAATTACACAAAAGTTATATGGGTGAGTAAACGACCATATTTTATGCCAGAAATAAGGTCCAAGTTGTAAAAAACAGTAGTTCCACTTTAATGTCATTACAGCATTATTTGTTTACTCTGGTTTAATGACTGCAAAGACAGGCCTGACAACATAGTGTCACATATAAGTAACATATAGTTTTATACGCTGCTGAATACCAGGTTTGTAATTGAGCACAAACAATATAATTTTCAAATATTATTTACTAATATGTAATATATAGGTTTAATTTGGAAAATGGTGCATACTCATTTTTTTATTCTATTTTTTGTTAAGATTTTAACCTTTACATTATGACTGACACTTAAAGATTTAAACTTTTGGAGTGATTTATGCTGCTAATATTATATTAATATTTATGTAACATTTCTGAAAGACCAGTGCTTTATGCTATATGTCTCCTACGGCATAAAACTTGATCTCGGCTAAACTTCCACCGACCTCCTTATCTGGAGACAATCTCACTATTAGCATTCACCAAAGACAAAAGAGAAGCTCCCAGACTGAGCAGGTGTGCAGAAAGCGATGCGTTACCAGGGGACAAATCCCAGTCACGCAAGCTCTTTTTTTTCTCCCCTTCTACACGAGCTACTTTTTCTCTGCCAGTCCATAAAGATTCCAGGGGGCTGAAGCACTATTTGGCGAGTGCATTGGGTTTGGGGAAATAAATCCTTCTTCCTTGCTGCAGCGCTGAGAAGCCTATTTAGTATGAACTTTGCTCAGCCTGCTTCTGCTTAACTCTACACAGCCATTGCTACTTTCAGAAGAAGCAGTAGCGGCGAAGCTAGCTGCAATATGTGGGCTTTATATTTGTTTCTCTCATTTAGCCAAAGAATAATAAATGGCAGGGACATTATTAAAAAAGGCACATTTGATGGACATGGGGGGGGNATATTAGCTGCAGTGTACATGCTTAGTCCCAGGGGCTCTGAAACCTTTCCTGGCTGACATTGGGCAGAAGGCAGCACCCCAGAAAGTGTGCCAGCCAATCACAAGGCATAAAACAATACATTTTTATTTATTTATTTTGACTTTGGATGAAACACACACTCTTATATGCTCACTCACCTTTCCCGCCCTGTGATTCCTGGTGCTTCTGAGGTCCCTGTGAGCACAGGCTACCTTTGGTGGCTGACGACATTCCAGAGTCTATTTTGACAGTGCTGCTCAGGGAAGAGGATGGTGGGGCAGTGGCCAGCCTCGGGTTTGTGAGGCCGGATCTTGTATTGACGTGGCCTGGTGCCGCATTTGCAGAAGCTGGTCTCACGTTGACAGGGCTAGTTCTCATGGGAGGCCTGGAGCAGATGGAAGGCTGGGGAGTTGACTTCTCCTCAGTCGCACTGGCTGACTTCAACTCAGGCTGCTGAGTGAAGAGTGACAAAAGAGGACAGAGAAGTGGGATCAGTGTTGACAGCTAATTCTCATGCAGTAGAATTACTGCCATGTTTGATTAAATCATTGGATAAATGATTCACCAAATTATAGTTCTCCAGTGACAACACTGCGCCATCATGAAACACACAGAACTATGACCACTGATTAAGAGTTTAAAGATGTGTGGAAAGAAAATTATAAGGTGACTTGAAAATCAAGCTTCCTCACTAATCTTCCTTCCTGATCTCACGCCTTCTTAATCAACAATCTCACTCTCCCCTCCTCTCTCAGAACGATTCTTGCTCTCCTCTCTGAATCAACTGGAGAAAACCTGCGGCAGCGTTAGCAACAGCCACTGCTACGGCACCAAACCAGCCCTTCTCCGTTTCCCAGAATAAATCACTCCATCTACAAACAAGAGGTTCAACGAAATAATGACTCTTGTAAGGAGAGGCTTAATGCTGTGAATTCCCGGCTGTCACACTGGTCAAACTTCGTAAGGTGTGTATGTTCATTGCCACATCAGTGTGAGTGGGCCAGGGATGTGTTAGGGCCTGTAATATGGAGTATAGACATAAGAAGTGAGGCATTTTCTTCTATGGCAAAGAGGAGGGAAAAACTGAGAACAGAGGACAGCTCACACGCCCAAACCTCTGGAGACTATCCCACAATCCCATCCATCTGCGACTGACGCATTCTCTATCTATGGCGTTTTAATTCCCTGATCAAGTTCATCAACCATCTGTTCTAGGGCAGTCCAGAAATCCTGCCTTGCCTCTGTGATTCAGCTGTTCTTGCAGAGCGTGTCACCTGCACACACACACACACACACACACACACACACACACACACACACACATTGCGTGCACATAAACGCAGAAGGAAAGCAAGAGGAGATAGAGAGCAAACTCTCCAGACAACGCGGGGCTGGGGCGATGATGGAGCCAGTGGGAGGACAGTTCGGTTCAGCTGTTCCCCAGAGAGAGCTGCGAGGGGTGCGGCAGCTCAGACAAGACCAAACACAGAGAGGGAGAGAAAGCTGGGAGAAAGACGATCTGCAGAGAGGCTGCAGCGAGGGGACAGCTGGCCTTAACCACCATTTCCTGTTACTCACAGACGGCGAGGCGGCCATGAAATGACATATAGGACACATTTTAAAGAGCTAAAGAGCCTATTGTTAATCATAGTTTGCTGGAATATGAGAGGTGTTCTTTAGCGCAGACGGCATTCAAAAATAAACTCTCCCTTACTTCATCTTGTAAGCCAAAGTGGGCAACATATTTTAAAAGCCGGAATTGGATTACAGCAAATATAAAGGCATTACTCTGATTCACAAATACCTTCTGCGCTGCTGTAGTTGGTAAATGCTCGCTCACTGACACCTGTGGGTTTAACAAAGACATTGCATGAGGCCATGATGCAACCCGAGAGCTCAGCTAAAGAAGACAGTTGCTTCAACTCACCGGCAGAGGGAGCAAAGTGCTTGTCTCCTCACATTTCCCCTGTTGGGAGAGACATGTTAGTTGATACCGGGGAAACGACACGTCACCCTCCATAACTTTTGAGTCAGTTCGCTGCTTAGACAGCGCTGGGGTAAACAAATTTAAGAGTTTAGTCAAGAGATGGAAAGGCTTTAAAAACTTAAAATCTTAAAAAATAAATAAATAAATAAAAAAAAAAGTTATCTGCGCAAAGTCGTCAGGAAAACTGGGACCAGCTGCGGACGCTCGTCTTTCCACTGAGTGAGCAGCGAGCAGAGCTCTAGCTGCTCTAGCTGCGGTCAGGCCAGATGAGACCATCCACGCTGGCTGGCTCTTGCTCAGTGTGTGCACCGGTTGCCATGACAACGCAGCAAATCTCTTTTTGAGATAACGCGGAAAAAGAAGGAGGCAGGCCCCACCACCACCACTCCCCAAAATCAACACATAAATAAGAAAAAGAAAAAAAAAACTTGATTAGTTCAAATTGCAGTTCACAACAGCTCACAGAAGAAGCAGAATAAAAAATAAATAAAGCCCACACACTCAAAATATCCCCAAACCTAGAAATCATCCGCAACTTATTTTGAGGCAAGGCTGAGAACTAGTTTAACAGGTTTTCATGGGGAGATTGATTTTCACCAGGTATGTTCGAAAGACTTATTGATAGTTTTATGAGTAGTATGAGAAGTGACAGTTAAGTAATGGAAGCATCAGGTTGGAGGATATTATGGAACCGAGAGATCAATTAGTTTGACAGACAGACAAGTGATTCTTAATCTCTTTTTATATCATGTCATATTATGTAAACATAACTTTCTTGGTTAGGTGTTAGTTGTTTAAATGGAGAATATTTTAAGAAGACATGAAAAAAAAAGGATGTAGCTACACACCTTCAAATTCAGCGATATGCTCGGTTGTATTTTAGGAGGGAGATTTTCTCTCTCAGTTCTGACGAGGTCAGTGTTTTTTCTGCTCTTCAGGATAGTTGGATGGCTGTAAAACACAATCAGACCATGTTGAAACATATATACATATATATATTCACACATTTGTCTCTGCCTCTGCTGATTCTCCTGCCTGTGATCTAATCAGTCCAGGGCCGGATTAACAATTTCCAGTGCCAAGACCCCCCCCCCCAAAGCAACAATCGCAAAGTCACAATCATCAAGAGCATACCCTATACTTCTATACTAACAAATCAGGCTTCTGCATGGCTTGGTGGAGATGTATGTATGTATGTACAATAGCCAGAAGAGACAGAACAGATGCACAAATGTTTAACATAACTTTTTTACAATGAATCTTTCAAAGAACTTGGTGGCTACAGAGCAATTAGCCCATTAAATGTTTCAATATGTAGCCAATCTATTATTCTTTGAGTACAACAGTGAAATAAAGCAGATAGCTAGGGAAGCCTTCATTTAAAACCAGGGATTTTGAATTTTGAACTGATCTCATGTCTTGCATTTCATGATTTTCTCTTTATTTCTAATAATGAGATTCATATCAATGTGTATACTACACGTAGGCGACACATGCTTCACTTGTATCATTGTGTATTTTCTGGGTGGCTTAATGAATAAATAACGCAGTTGACTATGTGTCACCGCTGCATGTAACAATATTGCCATGGTGTAGGAGTCAAGCCGCGCTGGTATATTATTATTTTTTTTTTATTAATGTAGCGAGTTGCAGCGCAGAGCTTTTTTTTTCTCAGCACCCCTTGCTGAGAATATGTTCCCGCGCCTATGACTGTTTTTGACGTGATTTAACATAATGTTTTGATCGAACGGGTTGCACAAATCTGCACATGATTAGGGAAGTGAGGACTGCTTTTGTAATGTGATCGAACTGTGCCCAGGGTCCCTTACTGGTCCTGTGCCCCTGGGCAAGTGCCCAGTTGCCCTAATGGTTAATCCGGCCCTGAATCAGTCCCTGTGTGTTTTATACTAAAAAGGCTATTACTGTGTGTTGTTCTGAAGGTTGGGCTCCTTCTTTTCTACAATTCCTGAGCAGATGAACTTGGAGCTCAGCTCGTCCACCTCCCCGATCACAATGACAGCCACATCTCCATCCCGGCCGAGGAGCCAGTTCACACTCTTGCTGTTGGCTGTTGAAAACATAAACACAAAATGTAATTTAGCCAGCTGTTGAAAAAACAAATCAAAGTTTAAAATGTAAAAGAGTGAAAGTGGAATATGGCTCACGGTTGTGATGGAAAATATTAAAATCACACACAAAAACAGTTAATAAGAACATCAAGAAAACATGTGAAGTAATTGGTAAATGGTCTTGTTTTTATATAGCGCTTTTCTACCTATTGGGACTCAAAGCACTTTACAGGCATAGATGCATTCACACACCAGTGCCACATACTGGGAGCAACTGGGCTCAACTGTCTTGCTCAAGGACACTTCAGCATGCGGCACATTCTGGCGATTGAACCACTAACCCCCTTGTTCGTGGACAACCCGCTCTACCTACTAAGCCACAGCCACCCATTGGTCAACACTTAATGTGAAAAGTGTCTTTTATGGTAAGTACTCTGATCTCTGAGATAATCAGTTTTAGCTACGGTCATTTTGAAATGAAACCAGCAGTGCAGTTGATCAGTTCAGTCTGTTGTTTTGGTTAGACAGAGTCAACAGCTGTGGAGCCCAAGCAGCAACACAAATCTATGAGACAGGACGCCCATGCTCATACAAACAACATGAACAGATTAATAGTTATAAATCTCTCTCATCATGAAGTCAACGTTACCAAAATACAATAAATATAAAGTAATGTTCAATAATCTTTATCTAATGTGATCTTGTGTTACCATGTCCACTTGGCTCCTCCTTATCTGTCTTTGTAAGATCACTGAGTCCTAACAAGCCTAGAAGCACAAAGTCACACACTCTCACATGCATATAAACATATGTCACAGCCCTATGACTATGTTTGGGAACACAGAGGAGTTTATAGAGATAGCGAAACCCAGCTGACACTCAGGAGGTGAGCTTGTTGGTCGAAAACAGGATAACATACTTTTGTAGTGAACTGGTTTTGCCAGCCTACCCTGTGGATCACATTCCAGCAAGGCATACCAGGATGACTATGAAAGCAGCAGTCAGAACATACTGTGATAAACAAGCTTACAACATGACAAACAAGCTAACAACCTGAACCGACAGCTAAAACCACAACCGTTGTCAGGTGCACATGACATAATTCATGTCATCTCAGTGTAGTGTTAAAATACAATTACCAACAAAAATCATGTGGTGTGCTTCCTTTTCAAAGTGAACAGAATTATTTCTAAATCAACAAAAGATAATTTTCTACACCTGAAGAATAAGATCAAAGTTTCTAATCGGAGAATAGTCTTGTCACGTATATTGTTTCTGCCTCATGTGAATGTCACCATGTCTGTCTACACATAAACACACCAGCATTTACTAACAACCAGCTCAGTGACAGCAGAAGTCCCATGATCAGAAAAATCTGAAGGCTAAATTTAAGGTCTTGACGCCTGGCAAGTGGGATGCTGACTTCACTCTATGCATAAAAAAAAAAAAAAAAAACAACCTTAGCATGTGAGCTCTCCCACAAGGCCAACCAGATAAACTCAAAGTTTCTCTTTGTTTTTCAAACACATACATTTCCTGCAAGCTTCCCGTTTTGCCCTCGACTAATTGTTTGAAAGATTGAGTCTTGACTTCCTTCCTTGTTTTTTTTTCTTTTTTTTTAACACTGAAACATCCCCCATTTCCTGTGCACACAAGCCTATGTGGGGAAGTTTCGGCCATGTGATCTTCATGCAGCCTCCTAAGGACAGCTGCATTAGTCATTCAGACATAAAAAGAGCACTGTTCTCTCACTCTGCACTGTAGTTGATATCAAGGGCTTAGTGATTAGAAGACCGATCACATTACAGTATCAGTCAGAGGTAATGCACCAACTGCAATGTGCTGTCAATTTGCTTAATATTTTGATATTATTGAACCTGGTTGTTTTTCCATGTGGGAGTTCTTCTTTAGAATATAAAACTAGAACAATTTGTTATGTCAGAGTCATTACACAATGCGTTTTTCATACTAGGACTCTTTACTTGGGCACACAACAGAAAATGCAGACAGGCCAGATTCTGCATTCGTCAAACCAGTTTCAAGTGAGACCTGTGGTTTCTGGTTGTTGTGCTTTGTTAGAATGCTCCATGCATACTACTTTTTTGCAGCCATCATATCTCTTCCATCAGAGTTTTCATATGCCATCCATCCAACACACATTCCAGACATGAATGAAACCGGTGACCACGCTGCATGGGGAGGAATGAAATTAAGAGTCTAAAAGTACAAGTCCATAGTCTTGATAGCAGCTCTCAGACACTATTAGCATGTGTAAATATTAACATCATCTGTGAGTGTGATGTTAACATTAGTTCACCAACATCATTGTTCAGCTGTAATTATTTAGAACTCTAAATGAAACTTTATATTGTGAAGTGAAGTATAAATGCTTCTTCAATGTTTCACTCACTGTGCATAAGAAACACTTAAATGAGATGCTTGTATTTCACAGAACTAGCCAAATAGATTTCAGGTAATGAAGAGTGTTTGCTTTGGCAAATAGCTTGAAAGATCACAGGGGACACGCAAAACAGATTCACAATCCAGTTCTTAAAAGAGCAGATGATATCCAGCCAAGAGCTTTGTTAACGTCAGTTCTTGAAAAACTTGAAGCTACACCCTGTCGCTTCTGGACTGACAGGAAGAAGAAAAGTTGACAAAAGGTGAGGATGTGGAGATGCGTCAGGATGCTTACCTTGTCTTGGCTTTGTTCGTTTGGACTCAGTGTCGCCGCCTTCTCTCTCCAGCTTCTCCTCTCGCTCTTTCCAGCGTCTCACCTGCTCTTGGCGCATTTTCAGGAACAGAGTCTTTTTCTGGTCCTCATTGAGAGCGTCCAGCACATCAGGGTCGATGTACATGTCCTTTAAAATCTGCTGCAGCATGTTGGCGGATGTACAGTTTACTTGCTACCACCTGGAACAGCCGTGGGAGGGAGGTGCCGTTGTCCTTTGGCCAGCAGCTTCTTGAAGTGGACAGTTTATAGTGGTACTTTATAGCTTCATGTTATTAGTTGAACACTTTGGCAGTTTTTTGATCCTACTTTTATTTAGATGCCTAAACTCCTCTTCCTGAATCAAGACGTATGCTCGTTCTTGCATTTGTACGTACAGCACAATCTCACAGATACATACATACACTCACACTCATGCCTACACTCACACTAACTCTCATACTAACACTCACACACACTCTCACACAAACACACACACACAATCCTCTTTCCTTTCTGTGTCGTGCTCAGTCTCCCCTCACCACTAAGCTGTCACTTTTCTTTCACTTTGGAGGTCATCGTTGGGACAATCTGAAAGAAAAACAGAACAGAACATTTTGAAGACTGTGTTGTGGCCTTTTCAGTGATGCAATGTCATACGTAGTTCTTAATCACAGAAGCTTCTTCTTTTTCAGACACGGAAAAATCCATAGACTGTAGTCCAGAATGGGAGATTCCAAAGGAATGGGACTGTTTCTGTCATCAGTGGCTTGCCTCGCCCCTTCCACTCCCCNCTTTCTTCCTAAGACTCCCACAAGATAGCGGCTCCATTTTGGTCTGGTTGTAAGCAGAAAAAAAAAAAAAACAGGGTCATGGACTTGACAGCGTGTGTCAGTTTCTCTAACAAGGGGATTGAAATGGACTCCTCCAATCATAGTGGGTAGTTAAACAATGGCTACCTCCTCCGAGCAGCACTTGGAGGGAAAGAAAGCTTGTCTCAGACTGAGAACTATCTCACTGGTGGAATACAGATTTGTGTCTGCTAAACACACTGAAGAGTGCAGAGAAGGAAAACCAGGAAAGTGAGCCGAGAAAGTGAGTGCTACAGAACAAGCAGGGGTTGTAAAAGAAGGGTAAAATTTGCTGAAGTACTCACAGTGGGATGTAGACAGCCGCTCCACAGCAGTGTGTGCTAACTAAGCTGAGAGAGTCAGAGCGCCTGTGGGTCCTCCTGTCTTTGTGTGTATGACTGGGCTGATGACATCACAACATTCCATAATCTCTCTCCCTCCCTCTCCCTCCCTCCCTCTCTTTCTCTCTCTCTCTCTCGCTCACTCTCGCTCCTTCTCTCACAGCACACACACACTTTCTTTAAAAAAGGGGAAGAAGGCAATACAACACATTGAGTGAGTAGTAAAAGAGAGAAGAAAAAACTTTTATGGTCCTTTCCCACACTTGCCAAAACATTAGGTCCACGCAAAAAGGAATGCATTCTTTTAAATATATATATATATATATATATATACGACTGTCCTGCACTAAATCTTAGATTCATGACTGTTCAAATGTTCATCACAAAGGTGGTAATTTAACTATAGGATCATTTTGGAGAATGTAGTTTCTTAAACTGGATTGAACTGTTTTGTCATTCAAAATAATAGAAACACGTTTCGATACAACATGATCCAATTCATGTACTACAGACCACAGGCTCCAAAATAAAATGCTATTGAGTCAACAGCTCACAGGGTTTTTTTTTTTTTTGGTTTTTTTTTAAACAAAGTCTGAATATGAAGATTTAGAGCACAGGTGTTCTGTTAGAATGCATTTGTTTTCAATAGTGAGTCTAATGAACTGTCAAATGCGTGTGTGTGTCAACAGTGATGGGACAAAAACTATGTTGGTAGTGCACACAAACTCACATGATGACCCAATACTGAATGAGAAGATGGTGTTCAGATTAAACTGTTTATCTTTTTTTCACAATTAGTTGAATCCTCAACATAAAATGCACTTTTTTTGTGTGTTTAACTTAATTGTAACTTTTCTTAAGTATCCAAATCATCCAAAAGCAATGCAAAATTGAGGTCTAGTTTCTTGTATTTTCTTCCTTTAAGCAATGACTGTGTACTGATGAAATATTAAAGACTGATCTCTTGATATAATGCCAAGTACTGTGACAAAAACATGAGCTCTACAGTTATATAGTGGTATAAATGTTGCAAGAACTGTAAAGCAGTAGCAGAAGCCCATATTTATTTAAGCATCAATTTACTACTTTACCTTGTCTGTTGCATGTCACACACATAAAACTTTCTCTGCTCTGCTGTCTCCCCTGTTTCTGGTCCAATCATTTATGGGTATAGGGCAGCCTCTAGTGGGTAAACTGAGACAATCCTGGTATGAATTACGTCACCACTAAAGCCAGAGCTGAAGAGGCTCAGACCATAGCACTGACCTAAAGATCGGTGGAAAAAATGGATGTAACATTAAAGCCAAGAAAACATTTTCAAACATATGCCACCACCATATGGCTCTATAAAGCTATGCACCAATATACTACAAATAAATGTGCATGTGTGCAGGCACTTGTACGCAAAAGGTTAAAAACAAATAAAATTGGTGTCAGGATGTTGCACATTGCAGCAAGCTGTTACTAATATTCAGAACTGTCAGACAATGCTCTTGAGCTGATGAGCGGTAAAATATAATCAATTACTTCACTTGCAGCTCACAGTGTTGTGGTTTGACCAGACAATACCGTTATGATAAATTAGTACATATCGTGCTTTTACATCTTTAGTGATCTAAACCAATCCTCTATGGCTCTCGGATGAAGTCGGACTCTGAGTTGGCATCTGGGCTGGATTCCATCTGATCCAAGCACATCCCCTTCTGTGTTTTCATCCTTAGTCCTGGCAAACAGGCAGATACGATCAACTTAACAACAGAGGCCCACAACAAATGTCCTGCACCATGAGTTAGAGACTCACTCCGTGAGTGTCTATGGTGTTGGGAGAGGCAAATTTAGAATACAATAACACACTCAAATAATAAAGGACTGTTTAAAGTAATAAAAAAAACATCTGAATACTGAAGACCCTGGCAGTTTCTCCTTATGTAATACTGCTGAAGATCTGGTAAATAATAATAATAATGTGTAACCTTTTTCCAATAATTATCAACATTTTCTATATCATAATTGTATTCAATTTAATTTGTGACACGGAATCCATATTTGAAGAGACAACTTTTAATAAAAATATTAAAAAGTAACTTTTGGATGAAGTCTTTCTTCAGCTCAGCTTGGTTATGTTGATCAACTTAGCAGTAAAACAAAAACCTTCTGTCAGGAAAAAATGCTTATTCACAAATAGTTAACAATTGCTGTTGGGTCATGATCAATAAGCTCTTGTTTCTTCAGCATTATATGCACAGCAAAGCTCATGGAAAGACAGTCGATGTATACAGATGATCACAAATTGCATAGTCAGGATGATTAGAGAACAAAGTAATGCTTTATTTTACAGCCCGGTGTTACACAAACGGTACTAATGTATAAACCTCTAAGAAGACATGAGTCATTGAGTACTTGTCATTGCAAAGTTTGCATTTTAAAGGCTGTAAAATTAAGCTTTAGTGATTAGTATCATTGCAAATGTAGAGTCTGACATTGCAGAAACACACTACATCAAAACTGAAACATACTGTCCATTAGTGAATTGTAGACATTTTGGAATTTTTTGTTTTCTTCCAACAAGAAATGAAACATGGAAAAGAAAACACATACATTTTCAAAGTAATTTTCCCTCATGGGTAAATTAAATTTATTTTTTAAATTTGTCAAATGTACATAAATTATATTTGATGCATCAAAACCAAATGAGCAAATCAAAGACCCTCTTTGAAAAAGAAAGAGGCAACATAAGAGAGAACGACATTCTTTGTTGAGATCATTTTAAACAAGTATTGGTCAGGCATTTCATTAACCTGGGAAAGCAAAGTGCTACACACAACAACCACTGAAGACAGGTCACCATACACCTTAATGAGGATTGGACTGAAGCACCTTTTCTTAGCTTAAAGCTAAAATGGAGAATTTTTTTTTTTTTTTTTTTTTTTTTTAAACTTTTCCTTTTCACAAAAACTCCATTGTATGTTTACAGTCTACCTTCAACAAACCATAAGCCAAGTTTACCCTTTGCCTTGAGAGGGGAACACTTGCAGTGACAATGTTCTGTTTCAAGTTAAAGTACATATGTGAACTGCTTGACCCAACAGGCTGCTAAGACCTTGGTTTACTATATTTTCCTCCAGAACGGAGACTTGAGTGCAAATAAAGGCGTACAACTCCTTCATAAGAAATAAACATGGAATTCAGCCACATGCTTTCAAATAGTAATCATATATTTAATTGATATACATATATTGCCACCATTGGCACATACGATATTGCACACAGTGATGAAATGTTGCACAGAAAAAAAATAGATATATTATTTGTGGGCGAAAACATTCCAAAATTACAAATAATGTGGAATAACGCTGAAAAGTTGGAACTCCATAAAACAAAAGAAACAAAACAAGACATGCTTGCTACTTCCCATTAATTGAGCGCCTTACAACTTACACATAACAACCAAAGCGAGAGAACGAGCATTTCAAGATGGGGGCTTGGCAATAATTGATCACTTCCAGCCACTGCTGATGTTCCCAATCAGCCCCTGCTCTCCCTGCTAATGTGCTTGGCTAGTACAGAGCCAACTCTTCTGCATCATCTTGCATCTAGGTGACCACCCCCTTCCATGTTTACATGTAGGCCGATACCTGGATGGCTGGGGAATGGGGATGGCAATGAAGTTGGGGAAGAAGAAAGGTAGCAGAAAAAAGTTAAGTATTCTGCTCCTGTTTTTCTTTAAGGGTTCATAACAAACCCTTTTAGCACCACGAGTCGTGCGCTAGCACACAAGGGGGCTGAGACACAAAAATGAAAGAAAAAGGAAAAGATAAGAAAAAAAGAAAGAAGCCAAACTGCGATCCAAAGCACCAGGCCAGCGTGTAAGCATGCGGAGTGTTTAAGGCACCAGGTTGTTTATATGCTGAAGAGGATGCTCCCAATCAGGTATCATATAGGCTATACCAGAGGCTCCAAAAATAGGTGGTCAAGGACTGTCTAGTTTGCTGGTTTCCAGTCAATCTAAACATGGGAGCAATCATTTAATTCAATGCTGAGGTAAATCTGACATTTTCTGATTGTTGCCAGTTTCTCTGGAGTTTACTGACAGAGTTTATAAAACTGCTATCACAACATCTATGAGATGCGACTGAACTGGATTAGAACCAGTTGTTTTCCGTGTGGCAGCCCAAATATTTACAATTAGACCAAAACAGAATCTTATCACCCCCAGGTAGATATTTGGGCTTACAATTCTGAAGTAGAGCTATGAGCGTGTATCCAAAGTAGCCCTACTGAAGTTCACATATGGGATGGGCACATCAGAAGTCTCAAGGTGAACTGAACCCTCTTCACCTCAGCTAAGCCAAGCGCATTCCTCAGTGGCCCTTCTCATAGTGTAATGGCGATATTTTGATTACTGTTTACAAGGTCGCTCCTTTTACAATCAAAACAACTTCCACTAGAACTACACCAAGCCTCTGGATGGAAATCACTCAGTACTCAAACTTGAGTTTTGTACAGTATAGGCAGATAAAGATACATATGGAAGGGTCCTTGAGCCAATATTTTGGGAGACCAACGAAATCGATCATAGTGCAGATTTAACATGCAGCAACAGCACTCCTTGGCACCATTTAGAATTTTTTGACTAAACAAGATCACAAAATGTTTCGGTTTCCGATACACTAACCCATAATGCTCTTCTGAACATCACTACGCCAATTGACATGGTATGTATAGGGTGTTTTGTCTTGATAAATAATCTGCAATTCAGGCCATTTGCTACATGTTGTCACTGCATTTCCTCTATCAAATACACATTTAGTACCTTTAAAATGAACACATTGCATTAACAACGAGACACAAAGGTAGTCTATTATATATCCATCTGCATGGCAACAATTTCAACTGAAACAAAACTTACAATATTAATATTTCTTTGAATGCCTCTGGCAAATGTCATCATGTCAATATCCACTGACCAGTTCAATCTATATTTGATTTGTATGCAATGCATATTGCACAACAAATAGAGCACTTCATTTCATGAAGATGCCTATATGTTCCTTTTTGTATACTGCATGACATCTAAACCAGTTTCCGAAACAGGCCTAGCCCTCATATGCTTTATGTGTAAACACATCTGTACTCACAGGTAAAGGTAAATAGGATGGCAAGTACATGTGACAAACTTTTACAAAGTTTTTGAATTTTGGTTTTAAAAATTAAAATCTCTGATTTGTGCTGAAGTCATTAGCTCACATGAGAAGGAACGGGTTTTCCTCGAACTCGGCAATAATCCCATTTGAACATTGCAAACACTTTTTTTTTTTTTTACAATAGCTTTAACTGGTACAAAAGTTTTCTGTTAATAAGGGAAATAAACACTCAGTTCAATATTGTTTGTCAAGTAGGAAAACAATGTTCAAATATAATGTTATTACTTTGTTTAGCAGCCTGTTACTGTATTAATGGTGGATAAGTGGGGTAACATCCAGCGATGAGTGACAACATGTCATAACTGTCAGGTTGTGGAGGTTTCTTAAATTGTGGGTGATGCTCCCTTGGAGTTAAACCGTTACAGTTAAAGATTTCTTTCTTTATACAGTAGAGTTTTAATTATAATTCTCGTTATTTTCATTACTTTTGCATGTTTTTTGCTCTCTATATCAATCCTCGTCTCCATCGTCCGCCTGCATCTCCTCTTGTTGCTGCAGCTCGCATGCCCTTTTCTCCCGCTGTTTCTCCTGGATCTTCTTCATCTCCTCGGCATATTTACAGAAAGTATTCCCAAATTTGGACCACACTTTGTAGGGCACCGTAATTGAGTTGCGGTACGTTGGCTTCACCTCGCTTACCCTCATAAACACACCGTACTTATTGGATCCGACGTCGAAGAAAAAGCGTTTGTTGTCCACAGTCAATGATGACCCTTCGGGCAACTCTGCAGGTTCGTCTTCTACACCGTAATCGTCAATAAGTTTAGCCAAAGCGTCACGAAACTCAATAAGTCCCTGGGCAGGCAGAGCAATCGTCTGGCCTTGCGTGGATCCTAAACCGGGCCCCCGGTTAACGGTCTGTCGAATCCTCAGAAACCGTCCCCTTTGGTTCTCTTTCAGATCCATGTAGTATTTACGATTTTCTCGTACCAAGAACTCGCTTTTGAGTGCTCGCCTGGGTTCGTCTTGTACCATTCCCGGGTTGCTCGGACCCAGCTGGGCATAATGTTCGATGAAGTCTCCCAAGTAGTCACGGAACTCGACTGCCACGGACATGGAGAGAGTGAGGCGGCTCTTATTTCCACCGGCCCCGACTTCTGCTATCTTTAAGAAGCGGCCTTTCGCGTTCTGCTTAACGTCCAAATAGAAGCGTTTGTTTTGGATGTCAACTCTCTTCGACGCCAGCTCCTGTGTCTCATGCTGGAGCCCGGTAGCCGAACCCGCTCCTCCTGTCGCTAGGTGCATGGAACCGAAGCCTGGGCCCGTGGCTGATCCTCCCTGCTCACTTCCACTGTCTCTGTCCGCCATGATGCTGCCTGCCTGCCTTCTCCCTCTGTCTGCTGCAAAGCCACGGCCAGCCACGCCGGAGCTCTCGCGAGATCTACACAGAGAAGTATAGGAAGGAAGGGGGGCGTTAATACAGTTTTCGCTCCCACACGAGGGGTAACGTTGTCATTAAAGCTGTCACTTCCACTGAAAACGAAACCAGTGGTTACTCGGAAGAAATGCCTCTCCGAAAGTGTTGTTAGTTTAATAATACAGACTCTGAAAACGATGGGACTTTTCCTACCTGGAAAGACCCTAGCTTGCCCTCTAATTTTAAAGGGAGAAAATAGCCTTACCTTGCAGCAGTATTTCAAAAAGACACGTGTCTCCGTGCACTAATGATCTACAAACGATTTTTACAAATTATTAATTGTGGTAAGTTGACCTGAATATTTAGTCCACTTTTAATTTGAAAGGTTTTGTATATGTAGCTGTACGGGGAAAATAAATAAATACAAATACTGGGACAAACTCGTTGATTTGTAGTCACACGAAACAAACACATATTCAGGTCTCTAACTGTTTAATCTTGTGTTTCACGTTATATATATATATTAAAAAAAAACTCATTAGGCCTCGCCAAAACGAAATTCAATGCGGCTAGTCTTACTAGTCTTATTGTATCCTATTTTATTAGCATATATAAAAAACACGAGCAGGGCTAAAATAAAATAGTTTAATAAGACGAATAAACCTGAATCCATCATTTGTTTTTACTTTATTATCCATGTTCAGGCAGTGCCACAGTATCTATAATATATCATATTTAACTAGCCTACGTTCATCTTTTCTTAACCTGAAAACCAGTAAAAAAAAAAAAAAATCGGACTAGATTGAAACGACACGACATTATAATTACATTATTTTAACCCAAGGCCTTCTTAGGTCATTTGTGTGTCACATCCTATTTATT
>JASGAT010352660.1:28851-47787 GCA_030220025.1 Chelon auratus | reverse complement strand
TCTCTGGACAGTTTTGAATCTGCTTCAGCTGTAGAGATTTAATGCGGTTCTTCAACGTCAGTTTTTTAGAGCAGTGAATGTGACCTGAATGCAGGGCATGGCTTAATGGGATGAGACGCAAAACTCATTCAAAACAGTCTCTTGGAGATGCTTTCTCAGCCTTAGTCATCGCAGCCGTATGATTTCTCCATGCTCGCCAGATTCTATATGCGGCTGTATTTTTTCACGTGAACCTGTTTCATTTTTTTTTTTAGTCATGCCTTGGCTACAGTAGGATGCGATTTTGGTGAGGGGCAGTCATGGACTTAGGATTTGATTCATTATAACGTGAGATCAACGCCGGTAAAACACCATGGAGTGATTGACGTACAGTAACTGGGGTTTAGGGAGTGAGGAGATCGACCCTCTGGTCCATCGGTTGCCTGTATCTGAGTGCTCCAATCCTGCGTTTTTGTTGACGGAGCCCCTTGGCAGTCGGTATTATTTTCTCTCCGTCTGTGGCGAGGGGAGGCGGAGAGAGAGCCGCGGTGGAAGGCGGCGTATTAGCGTTATAGCTGCCGAACAGAAACGTTTGCTTTATTTCTTTCTTGTTTCCTTTGGAATGAAACGAGGCTTTTGTTTTGCGGGCGGGCTACCAAACTTGTGGTTCACTGCAGTATTTTGCGTCTTTTCTCTCTGCTGCAGATGATACAGAAAACCACCATAGCGGTACCCAGCCACTGCAATTTTTGGGCAAAGATAAGAGTGGCGTCGTCTTGCAGTTAAGGCTACTATGGCAGCGTAGGGGGCATCTTCTGGAGGGGAGAATCCGCCAATTCCTTGCTTAGTCTGTCTACAATGCCTTATAGTTAGCAGAAAGAAGTGACCGGATTTGAAACCCAAAGTCATCCCGCGGTTTCCTCTTTTCCGAGCTGCTGTTTACCCACTGAAAAACACTCGAAAAGCAGCGGATCCCGATGGCATGGACACTTATGCAAGGTCTGCCGCGCTGCCGTGCTACTGGAGCCTACTTGCTGTCTCTTCATTCAACCCAGCTCCATCGCCATCGCCCCGCAGCCGAGAGAGCCCTGCCGCAACGCGACCAGCGACCACCGAGCCAAAGCAGGCGGCATGAGGCTTGATTCAGTACATTTATCCATGCTGGTCATCGGGGTCTCATTCGCCTGCTACTCCCCGAGTTTGAATTCCCTGCAGGACCAGGCTTACAAATCTGCCGTGGTGATCGAGGGCAAGGTGCAGTCTACGCCTGTGAACGTCTCTGCGGAGCCGTATCGTGTGAATGTCAAAGTGCTGGATGTTTGGCCCCTAAACAGCGGAGGTCTGGAGCGAGAACAGCTCGTCACCGTGGGGGAATTTGGATCTGAGACTCCGTGCACCAAAGTGAAGAAGAACCACAAGTACATTTTTTTCATGGACCCCACTGACGAGCCCTTGGTTTTCAAGGCATCGTTTGCGCCCCTTGACACGAGTGGAAAGAACCTAAAAAAGGATGTTGGGAAGATATTGTGTGAGGACTGCGGTAAGTAGCCTATTGTGGATTACCGGTGAAGTCCAACCCGGAAGAATGAGCGGTCTGTTAAGAGCACCTGGCTTGGGGGCTTTCGGTAACGGGCATTGTGGTGAATCGTGGTTAATACTGTGGCAAGAGCATGGCTAGGAGTCACTTGGTACCAGATAGGAGCCTAAGGGGCGTCTATGCAGCAATTTTCGACAACTCTCGCAGGCTCCCATAGCCCACATGATCAATCAAACTCTCTTTCTCTCTTTCTCACTCCCTGAACTGCATTAGACATGCGCCTCGCACTGTTGCTTGGAAGGAATTGCAGTTTGTATGTATCGAACTTACCTGCATCCGGCAAGCCTAAAATTATTCCTTTTAAGCTCTATCTAATGTACCTTTTATTTCCCATAGCTCATATAACGATGTCCTGTTTTCCAGAATCGTTATGTAGTCCTGCTCATCGAACGCAAATATTAAACGGGGCCAATGTCATTTCAGGACCAAGGACAGCGACCTTTATCACCGGTATCACGTGTGGAAAATCACGCTGCCCCAAGCAAATTAGTTCCTATGCTATATTTAGGCACATGCTCCGCTTTAATGCCTTAATACCCCACACCCTGGCATAGCATATTGAAGTCTAAGTCCTGTTCTCACGCATGTATGTTCACATGTGGAGGGGCAGTAATGAGTGCTGTATTGGTTTAACCTGGAACAGGTGGAGTTTTTGTTGGGGCTATCAAATTATCAACTTTACCACATGACACTTTAGGGTCTCGTTAGTAGTTCAGGACAGTACTTTGATCAGTAGATGTCGCCCTTAGGGAGTTATCTTAAAGCAACATCAGGTAATATCTTTCATTTATCCTGTTTCAGTGCACACTGATTGCTCTCTCGTGGCTTGTTGAACAATTTCATGAAACCTGCTCAGTTCTTTAGGGAAGTGATTGATAAAGAGCAACAGCACTGACAAACTTTGTGATCTTTATGTCTGCAAACAATGGACAAGCAAATTTGTTTAAACTTTGCACATGTGGTGTTATGTCAATGGATTTGCATGACTGTTAACAGTCAAAATGCCACAGAAAGGGCTTTTCTTGCTATTTACTGAAAGTCTCTGCTATTTTAATTATTATGTAGTGTATATGTCTCTCTGTGCTTGTCACTGACTTCTTTACCTGGGTCTACAGATAATATCCCACGTTCTAAATGTAAATGGTCAATGGTAAATGGCCTTGTTTTTATATAGCGCTTTTCTACCTATTGGTACTCAAAGTGCTTTACAGTCACAGACACATCTACCCATTCGCTCACACAAGCACACACACATTCACACATCAATGCCATGCACTGGGACCAAGTGGGGGCAACAGTGTCAAGGACACTTCGGCATCAAACCTCTGGTTCGTGGGCAACCTGTCTACCTACTGAGCCACAGCCGCCCCATGTCTCTTCCACAGAGTATGTGCCACAAACACGATCAGGCATAATGTTATGACCACTGCCAGGAGAAGTGAATAACATTGACCATCTTGTGACAATGGAATGTTCTGTTGGGAGGCGTTTGGACATGTGGATTGTGTGATTGTTATTTAGACATGGACCACCCATCTAGACCAGACCAGGCACCCCAGCCTCATAGCAATGACACTCCTTGATGGCAGCAGCCATCCCCAGCAGGATGCAGCCTGACATAGACACACACACAAAACGCTTTAGGAAGAACTCAAAAAACATGAAAAACACCGGCCTCCAAATTCACTAGATCCCAAACTGATCAAGTATCTGTGGGATGATCCATAGAAGCCCCTCCCCTCAACCCATAGAACCCAAAGGCCCCCACTAACAATATTCTGTTGCCAGACACCACAGGACACCCTCAGAAGGTTCATGTCCGTACTCTGATCAGAGTACAGAACTGTTTTGGAGGCACAAGGGAGACCTACACAATACTAGGAAAGTGGTCATAATGTTATGCCTGATATCTCCATTGTACATTACACACATTTGGACTTACACTGAAGTGTCCTGTGCTGCTGCCTTCTTAACTCCTCTTAGCTAGTACGACACAAATTCTCCCCTCTCCTCTTGACTCCGTCCCACTCACTACAGCTTTTGAACTCATCATCTCATTTGAGAAGTAAAACAAAATGGACCCTATTACCTCTCGGGTTTTGTTTAAGAGACAAAACATCTCCCGCATTTACCCACATTCAGCATTTACAGACAAACACTAATCATGCACTCTTCAAAGATCAGCTGCTGACTGCTTCTTTCACTTATAATAACTTCCTCAACACCATGGCAATGCATTCATATTATGTGTGTATAGATGTTTGCACTTTAATCATTGACACTGACTCCACACCTGTTAGCACACCTCTCCACATTGAATCCCTCTTGTGCAGAGCTACTGTTAAACACCCAAGTGTGTGAACCAGGAGACTGAACATACAGACAGAGTACAACTGTCAAAGGGATGTGCAGTTGTTGTCATGAAATCACCTGCACCACTTCCTCAGCTTGGATCTCTTTCTGCCAGAGAAGGAAAGAAAACAACAAATACTCTTATTCTGATATAGGTTACAATACACCAAGTAAAGTCATGTAATCTGACCTTCATACTGGCTGTCTCAAGCAGACAGTATTGAATCTGAAACATTGTCTCTGACATAATGGTACCGTAAATAAATAAGTAAATAAATAATACAGATCTCAGGGACTCTATCTTAGCATTAATGCATGACATCTACGAGAGTCCAGTGCTGCTTTGCGACAAGTCACTGATGATGACAACACACTATTGTCTCCTCTAAGATGAAGTTTGTTATGCAGGTGTAAACACGTTTGACACATTTGTTTCATAGAATAAGACACAGGGGACCATATTTAGTATGCAACTGAAATGAAATAGCAAGACCCAAAGTGTACGCCATATTCTCTGGTGTACACTTTGTGTTGGCTCCTCTTTTTAGATTTGTGAGTATATATGTGTAGGCTTGGCATGGAATGAGTAAACCGGGAGGCCAAAATCACTACTACATTGTTGTCCATTTATCATAAGTGATAAATATCATTCACTGCATCTTTCAGATTACAAACAGTTAAATCTAGCATATTATTATTATTATTTGCAAATTCTTGTGTAGTATATGCACTGCTTTTTGTCAGCTGACTGTCTTCACTAATAATAGTGGATGTGTTTCATTTGGAATAGAGTATGGCATTGCTCTAACTGTAATTTTGAATATGCCACATAACTATAGCTGTAACGTCCGACATGGTTCGGCTTAAATCAAAAGCCTGTATAATGAAAAAAATGTGGTAGGTAGATAATTTAATTTTGTGTGTGCGTATGTGGGGCTGTATTCAGACTGGTGGGAGCGTTGTATCATTAAAAACCCAAATCTGTGAAACACTTGTGCACATGAAAAGGTACTCTGAGTTGAGGAGTAGCACACTTCATACTTCACAAACATGCATTGCATTTCTGAGTCAAATCAGCGTAACAATGGTGTTCTCACTGCACACTCATCTGTCACTAATCTGAAGTCTCACTGTATACAGGTCGCAGCTGCTGCATTGACGTGGTAGACAGGCAGAGTTTTGCTCCGAGCCATGCATCTTTCTGTGAATTGGAAGTGTTCATTTAAAGAGCCAGACATGGAGCATGAATGACAGCTGCTGATGGCTACTGTGTTCTGCTGCTACTCTATAAGTTTGGCTTGTGGCAGTGTAAATCAGCATGCACCTACAGCTTGGTCATTATACTGTAATAGCGTACTCAAGGACTATTTAGCAAACAGTTGTCACAAAGGTGCTCATTGACTGTATTTCACCACCACCAGAATTATGGCCATGTACGGGGTGTATGTTTGTTTAGATAAAACTGACTGAAGTCTTTGCGACACTCAGTGTTGTAGCGTCTCCAGATGGAAGCTTTAGTGTGTTTCATCTGAGGTTATACTGCATGTTTTGGTGTATTCTGTGTTCACCGGGTCTGGGTCTTTTATGGCCTTTCACGCCTTGCTGCATCTCTGCCTGCCTATTCTACACTGACAAGATAGCTCGATGTATATTTACAAGATGTGTGAAAAAAAGGGCATGGCCATTTTCAGTAATTGGTTGCTCATTTTCTTGTCCATTAAGCAGTTTCTCGCAATCACTCAGCCGCGTGCACTACATTTCTAAAGACACAAATTTACAATCCATTATTATGACAGTGTGAGCATATTGGGTTATCTTTTTTGTGTGCAAAATGCAGTGGTGAGTATGACAATGACCAGTAGGTTGATACCTTTTTGCACCACACTCTCATCACACATCCCTTGCATGCTTGAGGCTTTGTTGCCCATTAAAAATACTAAATCATCTCAGGCGATTGTTACTGCCAAGTGTTTTGCTTAGTCTTCCTTGAACTTGCACCGAAGATGTAAATAATCAGCTATATACTTTGCGCAACAATCAGGAGATAAAAGAAGATTCAAAGCAGAATGACTTCCTTATTTGCTCAGACGTGTCACGAATTTGTTTATTAGTAGTACTTTGTAAGCCAGTTATTTGTGTGGTTGACAACTGTGTCAGTTGATTAACTTATTCTGGGAACAGTGTGGAGGTCTTAAGAATGATACACGGTTGTGGAGGTTAGATGACTAACACAGGAATAAGGAATTTAAATTCCTACTCTGCTTCAGCTTCAGTCTACTCAGCATTTATTTTGAAGTGTCCTCACTTTCAGCAGTTTTTTCATCATCACACCTGTGCAGGCTCTATAAATATTATCTTACAAATATTTCAAATTTAAACTAATTTTGATAATACAGGGCTATAATACTGTAGTAATGTGATTGTACAGTATTTTCTAAACATAAAACACTTTATGTTTGAAACTGCATGAAGAGTACAATTTTGCTTACTTGTCTGTGCATAAGCAGATGCTATACAGTTGTGTTGTAGTGAGGTATGTGCATGTACTTCTGCTTTATAGCTGCAGCTAATCCAGACAAGCAATGATCAGGCTAAAGTAATAAATTGCTAAAGGGACAGTCTACTGTAGAGCTGGATGGTCACAACACATCAAGCAGTAAGCCAGACTACATTGTTTTGCAGACATTGCCGATCGACTAAAATCGCTTTAACTGCAACACTGTGTAAATGTGTTTTGGCAGTTGTTGAAATGTATTTTACTACATGCATTGCCTCACAAGGTTTTGGATCTGTACTTGCAAACCCATGCCATACCACAGCGTTAGCATTCATTTGAACATGTATTTCTGGCCAACTTCAATCTGATATTCTCTCACCCTCCTATGTGTTCTTGGTCTCCACCAGCTGCAACAAAAACAAAACAAAGTGGAGAATTTGGGTATTTAGATAGTTTTGTTAGTATTGTTTTAGTTGTGTGTACCAAATGGAATCCAGACATTGTTAAGATTATTAGCTACACAAAATGTCTGCCTTGGTCTAAGCAGCTTGTCTGGAAGTTCACACTAGCAGACCCCTGATAAATATATCCAGAATGTCATAACGTCACAGATGAAATCATAAGCACCTGAGGGTGACAAGATTTCACAAAATTCCCTCCAATGCCCTTTATAGAGGAAATTCAATCAAAAGTAAGAAAAAAAGGAGAAAATCATTAGTGTTTTCAAGAGTATGGTAAGGGGACACAAATTTGAATGTATTGCTTTACTATTATGTGCATTCTCATTTCTAAATGAGTTTTTTTGTTCCAAAGTTCATACTTTATTGAGCTAAAGACATGCCAAGAACGGGGATTGTGTGCAGGGAGATTTTCAGGATTACCCTCCTAAAATGCTTTCAAAAATGAGAAGGTGAAAAGAAAGTTTTGATAGACTGCAGTAAGTCCCTGGATTGCACTGTACATACTCTTATCATAACAAAGAGATCTAGTCTTGAGGAAATAAGACTCACTCGATACGAAGAGCTAAATCACTGTTTGTGATGCAAAGAAAGCCCCGGACATAACTTAAAACTAAGTTGTTATCACTTCCCAAATCTGGTCTAATTCGCTGCACCACAGAAGTACTACCAGTTTAGTTCCACATGAGTGGTTTTACCTTTCCACTATTTATGTCCACACTGTGACGCAAATAAAAAGAGTTTTGAACATCTGTTCAATATACCCTTTGCCACACTCCAAAGCAATGCTTTGAATGATTATAAATTTCCATGCAGTACTACAGAATTATGTCTGGGATCATGGAGAATAATGGGCTTATTCTAAGTTCAGCTGGATAAGAGCTGCATGAACAAGTCTGCAATGTTGTGCAGTTTAAAGCTTGAGATTTTACATCAAATGAATTTTCTCATAACTGAAAACACTTTCATGGAGGTTGTTGAAGAATTTAAAAACATTTACTTGATTGAGAGATTGGGGAGTCTGAAAAACCTGCAAAATGACAGCAATCAAACATGTTTTTTTTTTTGTTTTTTTAAAAAAAAAATCTCCTAACAGCATGTATTAATAATTAATAATAACATCTTTTATATCTATGTCTGGTTAATAATACGTGTGTCTTAAAATTAAGGGTAAAGCAACATGCATTTTGTTGGTTCTTCTACACATTCTGCTGCACAAGAGCACTTTGTAGTTTTATGAACTAAGGATACATGCATTACAATACTCAAAGGTCAAAGAGGTTTGTATTGTCATTACTATATATAGCAGATGCAGTACATAGTGAGATTACATAACTTTTCTTCAGGACCATGGAGCTACTTGTAGATATAGCACTAAGTACATTTTCATTGCAAGCAACATACAGGCTACCTGTTTTTGTCATTACAGAAAATATTAATGTTTTACATATAGCTAATCTTGTTTGTAAAGCCACTAATACTGTCATAATAATGTGTCATAACTGCCATGTTGCTACAGCTGGCTGAAATCATTCATCAGAAGGAGAAGCAGGACAGGGTTGGTGTGAATGCAGAATAGTTTTACAGTTGATACCTAATCTCACAGCCATTAATCTCCATTAATCTCTGGATTGCTTGAATTCATGTACTTTCATGAAAGCTGCCTTTGAAAAAGCTAAACTATTTAGAGTTGAACTGTAGTATTTTCAACAAGCACAGTTTGCATTTGTTTTACGCTAACAGTTTTAAATCATCAGATTAATCTGATATTTGTGTGTGATTCCAAAGCTGCATCAATTAGGTCTGAATGAAGAATTTGCCTTATATGAAAGTAATGTACAGTAGGCCTGTAATAAGACTGCAGTCAGTGACTATAGACTTTTTTATGGTCTACATTATGGCGGCTACCGTTATAAAAATGTCATCTTGATGTGTTAAAGGGTTGATAACTACAAACTGAACTTTTATTGCATACCAACTGCCACTCCGAGTCCAAAAAGTTTCAGAAGCCTACGATTAAATGCTTCAAGAATTCTTGTTTATGCAGCAACAATAAATCAAACATTGTCTTTTGTAGATTTTGTTACTCCTCTAAAGATTGGTCATGCCCGGCTAATCACAAATTAGCACTGATACTTCAACACCTTCATTTACTTCATATTTTGCTTAACATAACACAGCTAAAACATTTTGTTATATTATTAGCCCCTTAGCGGCACGGTGGCGTGGTGGCCGACTGGGGCCTTTCTGTGTGGAGTTTGCATGTTCTCCCTGTGTCTGCGTGGGTTCTCTCCGGGTACTCCGGCTTCCTCCCACCGTCCAAAGACACGCTGGTTAGGTTAACTGGTGATTGGTAAATTGGCCGTAGGTGTGCATGTGAGTGTGAATGGTTGTCTGTCTCTAAGTGTTAGCCCTGCGATAGACTGTGCAGGGTGTACACCTCTCGCCCAATCACAGCTGGGATAGGCTCCAGCAACCCCTGCAAACCCACAGGACAAGCGGTTACAGAAGATGAATAAATAAATATTAGCCTCTTAGCTATTAGCCTGTACAGAGAACATATAAACATCTTCATTCATTTTTATAGGCTACAGTTATTGCCAAGAAATTTAATAACAAGATATATGCAATGTGTATAGTACAATAACCATAATGCAGGATAAAGAAAGAAAAGAACGCATTGAAAATATTCCACTAAACAGTCTAATAAAAATAGTTTGGCATTAGCCACTGTGATTACAGATTACACTCTGCCTCTGTGCTTTTTTTTAACAGCTAGGACTATTAGGAATATTTCAACCTATTGAAGAATGTTGCCTTCACCACAATGAGGCAGTATATGATCAGGATCAGGGAGCAGGAGAAACAGAAAAGTTGAAAGGGATGAGTCCGCTGGGAATGTCACAGCACTCTCCCTGCCCCTGCAGCTGGAGCACTGTCAAAAACACTCAAAAGCTCTCAGTTGTCGCACAGTCTGAAAGATATGTGTGTAAAAGACAACTGTGAAAGTCAGTGCCATTTCAATTTCACTTTGATCACAAAAGGAAAGAGTCTTTCTAGTGTTAGACCTAGTTGCTGTTAATTCTGCAAGTCAGCTATAAGCAAATGTGTTCTTTTGGGTAAACTAACTGTAATGGTGTCCCTCGGGGAGAAGCAGTCATGTACAGTGTTAAGACTGTGAACAATAACGTGCCTAGTAGTAACTCTGTACAGACAGGTGTGTAGACAAATACATTCATGACACTAGTGCAGGGTATTCTAAAAATACGAAGAATTAGTAACTATAAAATAACACTGTACAAAAATCGCTTAAAAAACAGAAAGTCTATAATGAAACAAACAACATAAAATATAATGTAGCCTATTCAGTTGTCTAATGTCTTTGTATTGACCTGCTTTATGACTTGTATCCTACTCCTCTGTGAATGCAGTTTAAGTTTACCCAGCCTTTTGAATCATACAGTAATTTGCAGCTATCTTGGGCTGCAATGCTCTTCCTTCAGAGGCCGCAGCCAGTGCGTTTAATAAATATTTAAAACGTTGCTTTCATGCTGTGCAAAAATCAACCCTTTAAAGTTGCAGCTTGTATCAGCAGAACCAGAAATCAAAAAACAAAAACAAAAAAAAAACACGGTAATGAAAGGCATATGTAATCTGAACATAAACTACAAATGCCCCTCTGTCTTCTGTATTTTACACTGCCTGACCAAAAAAAATGTCACACACTCTAATATTTCTAACCGCCTTTACCTTTGATTACAGCATGCATTCGCTGTGGCATTGTTTTGATAAACTTCTGCGCAAGATTTATTTCCATTCATTTTTCACCAAGATCTTGTATTGATGATGGGAGAGTCTGACCACTGCACAAAGCCTTCTGCAGCACCTCACAAAGATTCTCAATGGAGTTAAGGTCTGGTGGCCAATCCATGTGTGAAAATGATGTCTCATGCTCCCTGAACCACTCTTTCATAATTTGAGCCCCATGAATCCTGGCATTGTCATCGTGGAATATGTCTGTACCTTCAGGGAAGAAAAAAATGTATTGATGGAATAACCTGGTCATTCAGTATATTCAGGTAGTCAGCTGACCTCATTCTTTGGACACATAATGTTGCTGAACCTAGACCTGAGCAACTTCACCAACCCCATATCATAGCATGAACACAACAGACTTGTACAGTAGACACTAGGCATGATGGGTGCATCACTTCATCTGCCTCTCTTCTTACCCTGATGCCCCCATCACTCTGGAACAGGGTAAATCTGGACTCATCAGACCACATGACCTTCTTCCATTGCTCCCTGAGTTCTACTGTTGTTCCCCAAACGTTTCAGTGCTCACCGATCACAATTAATAGGGATTTTTTTTTCCGACCACATTTCTTCTTCAAAGATGATGGTTCTCCACTATCCTTCCAGTTTTTAATAATGCATTAGACAGTTCTTAACCCAATTTCAGTAATCTTTCTGCAATCTTCTTAGATGTTTTCTCTGCTTGATGCATGCCAATGAGTTGACCACGGCATGTGTCTTTCAACATGGTTGATTACGAAATGAGAAGCTACTCATTGCATCAGTTGGGGTTAAATAACTTGCTGCCAGTTAATCACCCAGTAATTATCCAATAGGAGGCTCCTACCTATTTGTTTAGTTAAATCCAGGTGGCGACTTTTTTAGGCCAGGCAGTGTATTTCTACATGGAAAAATCAGCAAAGCATTTACCCGACCAGCAGCCAGAGAATGATGACAAAACTGAAAACAGATCAGTCCTTTAGCCCATTAATAAAGCATTGTCTCTTGTCTGTTTTGGAACTATGGAATGTGATTTTTCTTTTTTTACCCAACCTTTAAACTACATGCATAGCTCATACAACGAGTTGACACAAGTTGACAGACACTAGAAAGAAACCTTGTTTCATTTTCGTTTTTTGTCTGTCCTTTTTTACATTTATTGGCACAAAATATTAAACCTGCTTATTCTGCTAATGTAGCTCTGAATCACTGTATGTAAATGGGTTACATTTGCAACTCATTTTTGGTGACCTGTAACTTTAGTAAGCTGCTTGCCAATATTAACCTGGTTTCTTTGGGTTATAAAATGATTTTATATTCACTTCGATGCCCGTTTTTTTCTGCATAGTGAGGCATACTTAGATTCAGATTTGATGCATGTTTTTTATGAACACTATAATTGCTTGTAACCCAAAGCTTGTAGTCCGAAGTGTCAAGATCACACAAATTACTCTTGAGATCGACATTTTTTTGGCATGTCGTAGAAGTAATCTACTGGAGGGTTAAATCTGGTGCGCACGCATTTTCATGTGGATATTTCTAGCTGCGGGCGTAAATCAGAAGAAAACATCTTCCATAAAGTATCATAAACTGGTTTGTTTTAGATGTCAGTAAGATTCTTCAATCACAAGGTATTAAGGGTTTGTGTAAACAGCTTAAGGTCTTCTGTGTCGCCTTTAGCTTTCCTTTGTTTATGGTACAACGCCACACAAATTTTGAAAAGTAAGCACATTAATTTGTTGCCAGTGCCAAGCAATAACTTGCTAAGGGAGTTCAGAATTGAGCAATGTTGCATGCTTTTGCAATTGAGGAGGGATATAATAACGTGGAGAAAAAAGAAAAAAAGTATCATATTTCTTGGAAATTATGAGGTAGTGCTTTTGTTCCAGTTACAAGGTGACAACACTTAAGCTGAAGCTAATAGTAAATACACATCTTTTTTGTGTTTGTTGCCATGGTGCTTTGTCTGTTTAAAAGTTCATGTGTGTCAGTGTTTATGAGCATGTATATTGGATATTTTAGTTATTACAGCAGTGCCATATGTAGATGCAACCTGCTCGTTGGCTGTCCATTTGTAGCCGGAGTGGCTTCTTAGCTCTAGTGTCTCCTCACCAAGCTGTCAGGTGGATTCAGAGGAAGCAACATGACACTGAAGGACAGTGCAGGAGATAACCTTCAACTGCAGACTCTCTCTCTCTCTCTCTAGCATTTATTTAGCCACTAAAGCCCCCAGGCCACTGCTTCACTTTCTTTACGCACCAGTTCCTAGTCCTCCTCTGGTTTTATCTGTTGATTTTTTCCACATAATGCTTTGATAGCAGGAACAACAATGCTCTGGACATTTGTTAGGCCATGCTTTGTATTAAAGATTGTATTTCTAACACAGAAAATTGAGAGTTGCCTTGAACATGCTGCATATGGAGTTAACAAGACTATGTTTGCTCACATTTTCTCACTAAAAGTTGTACCTTTACATTTTTTTTAAACATACAGAAACTAAAATGAGTCTTGTATCGAGTGTACAGCAAGACTAAATTTATCTCTAGAGATTTTGATTAGGAATGCAAACATCTCTAGGTCTCTGTAGATGCTTGCCGCTGCTTGTGCGTGTTATTCTTTGGGTAATTGTCAGAAATTCTGTAAAGCACATTTGCTATATATTTGAGTCGGCAAGCATACACATGTTTTCCTGCATCAGTCGTAAGGGTGGCTAAATTCAGAATTATATGTGTTGTGATTCTAGTGTGATCAGTGGCATACAGAATTGATAAAATATCATATGTTAAGATGACTGTATATCCAAAACTGCAATATAACTGTCAGTTATAAATGACCAAAAAAAGCTGACAGTGTCCATGACAGGAACTCCAACAAAAACAATAGGGAACAAAAGGACCATGGGAAGGGCAACTGTGTTTGTGTTCAGCGTGCCGAAGTGTTGAAAAGAGGGGCTGCCGGCACTCCTGCTGGGCGCCTCCCGGTGTGTTTAAGGGACGTGTCCGGCCATGTTCACCCCACACACACAGTACATATCCTGAGAGAAGGTTTGTTTCCTCAGGTATGTTGTAGGTGTGGATTGATGTGTGTCTTAACATGAAAAGACTTTACACAGAATGGAATGGCTTGTTAGCAGCGTTTGGAAGTGGACCAAGATAAAATCATGTTTACCTCAACAGGGGTCTCCTGCTTTAAGACAGAGGTTTATTTCAACAGTTAGAGAAAACACACATTCATAGTGGAGAGGAGATGAATTGCTTAATTCTGTGGCCGGTGTTTGGATGAAACACAGAGGAGGAGCTGATAAAAGATTATGACATTGCTGACTCACAGAGGAATAACTTGTCAACAACTCAACACAGTCATTCCTCTGTATTTACAGTAGGAGTGCAGATATTTAAACATATTAAAGTCCACCATCGTCCGAATATAAGATGACTCGATACTTGACACCCACACACACAGCGGCTCTTGCGTGCTGTCTGTGTTCCTACAAACTGTGACGCCATCAGGTTGTAAATCCTGGAGCTTTTCCAGATTGAATGATATGGGGGGAAAAAAACTTACTAGATTGTAAATCTAAATAGAGTATTCATTCGTATTTAAAAAGGATGCATTCTAATATTACAAATAACTATTCTGAATGGTAAACGTAATGTGCAAAGTAAGTACAAAATGAGGTTAGAATTTTAGACAATGATTAAATATTAAAAGACAACAGATAAAAGCAGGCATGTCTGTCTGTGATTACCCTTGCATCTGTGATGCGTGTGTGTTTTGGTAGTAGGCTGTTCTTCTGTCCTTTACCCTTGCTTTCTCCTGACCTTCCACCAGTCCTCCTGCTCATTATTGTGTTGCTCTAATCTGGAGGGGACAGGACTGGGCGCAGAAGTGTATTTATCTTCCTGCACAAATAGGACCTCTTTCCGTCTGGTCCCTGCTCAGCTTGTTGTTGAAAGATAGTGAGCAGCGCAGCGCAAGTGCGTGCATGCGTGCATGCGTTTGTGTGTGCACGGGAGAACTGAGATGTGTCCCAGCTGGCCCACAGACCAGCACACTAAGCATCACCTCACTGCAGCAAATGCAGACAAAAGAGGAATATATCTCCCTTGTGATATTGATACCCCTTAACTCCGGGGGTGTTTTACCCTAAATGAGAAAGCAACATTCCTCACAGAGGTCTGTTGTACTTTTGAAAACCAGTAAGATCAGTGTTACAGAAAGTCTCTGTAGTGTGAGCTCTGTTGCCCTGTTTCTGCCTTTTCTCCATCACATCTGTTGGATGTGTACTTTTGCTATTCATTGTCTAGGCATGTTTCTTTTCCTTCTCTTGTTGTCTCCATGACATTAGGCTTACACACAGGCAGTTATCACACTGCATATGGCCACAGGCTAGGAAACCACTGCAGGCAAGCTGACATTACAAAACAACAAAAAACGAACCATGAAAAATAATACAACACATGGCCTTTCAACACGGCACAGTGGCGAGGTGGTTAGCACTGATGCCTCACAGCAAGAAGGTTCAGGGTTCGAATCCAGGCCAGCTGGGGCCTTTCTGTGTGGAGTTTGTCTGGGTACTCCAGCTTCCTCCCACTGTCCAAAGACTCGGTAGGTTAATTGGTGATTCTAAATTGTGCATGTGAGTGTGAAAGGTTGTCTGTCTCTCTGTGTGACCTGTCCAGAGTGTACCCCGCCTCTTGCCCGATGACAGCTGGGATAGGCTCCAGCCCCCCCGCAACCCTTCACGGGACAAGCGGTTACAGAAGATGAGTGAATGAATGAATGGCCTCTCTTTTTATCTTGTTGAACCCCTGCAGTGTCATTCTGACAACACCAGCTTTTCACCACAGATTTAGTCAGTGTAGTCAATGAGAAACTAACCTCACGCACACCTACCTCACATGTATTATCTTCATTATTTAAACATGCTTTAGTGTGAAATTATTACTACATGGCTTTTTGAGCAACAATTAATACTCCGTTGGCTTAAATTCAACCATTAGATTTTAGTCTAAAGCTTTGGTACTCCACCCCCACTGCTAAGCTGCTCACACTGGCGGTGGCTTGCCTATTTAGAACAATTACAGCTTTAGCTAGCTTTGACCTCCTTCTTAGCACTAGGATGTCAGTCAGTGGTGCACTTGGTGATGGGTTTAATTGCTTCTGGAGCGCCAGAGACGTTTTGTGTGTGTGTGTGTGTGCAGTCATCTTGCCGCTCTGAGATGACCCATCCACAACCCTGGCTTCCTGTCAGCCATGTCTGGCTTGCCAGAGCACAGTGTGCGGCCATTCTGGCACTGTCAGCTGGGGCCACTCTCTTGCCCACTTATCAAGCTCACTCAATTTGAGACCGCCTTGATCTGGGCTTGTGCCGCCAAAGCATGATCTAAGCTTACACATGCGTAGTGGCATGTTTTCCAGGAAAAGCCTACATTGCCGAAAAACAAACAAAGAGATAAGGACAACTCTTGATAAGCTCGTGCTCGGCCATGAGAGGCAAAAAACAGAAATGTAAATGACCAAGAAGCTGGTTTCACTCTGTGTGAAACTCCTCACAGTGTCCTCATTGTGACATGTTTGTGTTGCTCTAAAAGCACATTCTGAAGATAAAGGACAAGCGAAGAGCGCAAAAGGAATTTGATTTGATGCGAAGAATGCAAAGCAGACAGCGGATGCGTGTATGTTTTTGAAAGGGCGGTTGGTTGCTGATAAGAGCTAAACCTTCCCATGTTTTCCCTCGTGTAAATGTACATTTGTGGGATTTAAACCATGTCTAAAAAGTTAAGTGATACTTTTATTAAATCCACAATTTTAATATTTATTCACTGTTGCATTTAAGGGTTGTCTCTAAAAACCCAGTGAAGGTAAAGGAATCATTCTGAGACGACAAAAATAATAACAGTTATGTCTATACTTCACATTTCATTCAGTCAGAACATGATATAACAGCTGTAAAACCCACTAAAATTTGTATAGTGGGTTTAAGACGTAATGGAAAAACCAGTATACCGTAAGTGTGGTGATGCGGTGATTCAGATGCAGTTTCTTAAAAGTCCATTTTGTAAATGAAGTATGCTTTCAAAGAGGCAAGTAGTTTGTATTCAGTACACCACGAGTGGAAAAAAGCCCCTTCTGAATGCATCAGTGACACATGTGCTTCTTCTATTTACGTATGGATGCACCTGTGTGTTTGTATGCGTATGCGTATGTGCGTGTTTGAGGGGGTCTGTTTGTATTTGAGTGTGACAGTGTATACTTTGTCAGCCTGAGGACACTTAGATTGCGTGTGTGTTGTTCTCACTGGTGAGAGCGCACATATGTGTTTGCGTGAAGACCTGGTTCTATGTGGGTGTGTGTTTGATAAACTGTGAGAGCATGTGGGAGACTGTTTGTCTATTCATCTGGGTGAGAGCAAGAAAGAAAGAGCAGAATGAGGAGGTGGAAGAGATCTGCTTCCAGCCTCTATCTTCAAGTCAATCTGCTCACAGTCACACAAACCTCTTTATCTCTCCCTTAGACCAAAGGGAAGAAGACAGGCAGAGAGAGAGAGACAGAAATCCAAGAGACTCAGAAAATATATACGGTTAAAAGGAGGAAAAATACAGAGATTCAATCAGGCAGCCTTAAAAGGATAGAGCTGATTTTTATTTAAGAGGATCAAAGTCATGCTCAGACAGCATCTGTCATTAAATGTGTGCTATTCCAATAAATCAGTCAATCTCTCTCCTCTTTAAAAGAAAGCAAGCATGAAACACATCGACTAATTTTTATCAGAGAGCAGAAAATAGTTTTACAGTTGTTTCCACTTTAGCCACAATAGAAGTTGAGCGGCAACTGACATCCTTTACTTCTTTATTTTTCGAATACACCACGTACTCTCCTGCGCAACACATTTAGTGCACTCACAAACTTTGTCTCTGTCTCGCTCTCACACAAACATCACCTAGCACTTCATCACGTAACCACAACCGAAGCCATAGAGAGGCATCAGTTTTCAGTCATAAAGCACATAATTGTGTTTCAGGGTGGGTGAGTGGTGTCTCCCTGCCTGCAGAACAAGAGGAAAGGGGAAAAAAATGAAATAAATCAACAAATACAAGTCCATAGCTGTCATTCAACGTTCTCTCTCTAGAAACCATTCAGAGTCAGTCAGAGTCAGAGTTTTGGTGGCACAGAGATTACATCTGGCGGTGTGAAGCTGCTGAGCTGCTGGCCTGTTAATGCAGTATCATGCCCCATTGGCTGATGAGTTGCTATGCTCATCTCTTGTTCCTCCCCCAATCAAATCTGTCACAAAATGAGTCAGTGTGGCCATAACTGGGAAAGATGCCTCTTACCGTTAGATCAATCAGTCATCAATCAAATTTAATCGGGTGTGCAGCCACGTCTGAGGCAGAGAGAGGCATTGGTGGTGTCATGTGCTCATCAAAGATGAGGAGTGACAGATGGAGACCGGAATGGACCTGGAGAACTGAACAAAATGCGAGGCTAAAGAGCTGAAATCCAATTTTCTCAGTGGCCTTGAGAGTGGAGCATGCTCAGTGCTGATGTTTGTCGTCTCTCCCTCTCTGATATGCTACTGCAGTGCATTTCCAGCAAGCTTGGCACAGGCTTACTCATGGACATCTCTCTCATGGAGTGATACAGTGGCCAGGCTGCAGCTGCTCTGTAGATACCTCTACTTTGTTTCATTCTCTCTGGTTTGCCTTGTCTCCTCTCATCGCTCTTCCGTCTTACCTGTCTTTTATTCCTGCTGCTCTCACTCTTCCTCTCATTGTATTTCTTTCACATTATCTCCCCCTTTCTCTCTTGCATCCTCTCTTGTTTCTCTCCCCTGTCTCTCATTCTCACTCCGCCCTTCCTCATCTCTCTCACCAACTCTAGTTGCTACCCTTAAGACTGTGGTTACCATGGTGACAGCTATGTGCTGCGGAAACGTCAAAGAGCTTAATCTACACAGGATCATTTGTTAAACGCTTAAATTCTTCCTTACCGCTTCTCTTTGATTTCTCGCAGCTCTTTGTTAACACCAAATATCCTTGCTTATATCCGAACTCACCCATTCATTTTCTACATTGTAAATGACGCAGTGGCTGTGATTTCTGGTCTCTGTCCATGAACCTGATCTCAGCTGTTGCTGAGCACAGTCATTAGTAACACTCAGATTTGGGATATCAGTTGACCTTGGCAAAGCCGACCTTGACAAAATAGCCCCTTCCTCAGGCCTCCAGATGCCACTGATATTGATTTGTGTCAGT